>JAWQFJ010029088.1:122500-175000 GCA_034096865.1 Theodoxus fluviatilis | reverse complement strand
TTCATTTATTCATTTATTCATTAATTCACACTTCCAAGTGTTTCAAGCTTTCGCCTCCTTTCCGCCCTCGATGACAGCACAGATATTCAAATAGATTATGGTGGCTAGTCAATTGTCTGTCGCGTAATGTGCTTGTACATTGCCCATTCATGCATAACTTGCTGTCGTGGTGTCAGCCACGAATTTCCACAGCAACATTCACAAGTGTGAAGCATAGGCTCTCTTCCCTTCATTACGCTCTCCCGTGTCCATATATCGATCCATGCAATATCACTGTGTCGATCAACCATCTGTATAGTGTGCTGTAAATAGCAGTGGCAGACTTCACAGACACACTTCGCACAACCGGCTCGACTAGCAGCTGCTGCAACCCGTGTCCTAAGGGGAGATGGGGGAGGGGAAAAAGGGAGGGGAGGGGAAGTTGAATCTTGTGGGACGGACTTGTCAGACAGCCTTGTTGTTCGGGAGAGGAGCTGGAACGTGGGAGCAAAGGAGGGGGCGGGGAAAACACAGGCAGAGAGGGAGGAGGGGGGTGGGGGTGGAGTCGGGCAATGCGAAGGAGACACTGTTGCGGTAGCGAGCACACGCAAGCGACAAAGGAGGCCGGGGGAGTTGAGATCGCAGTCTCTTTGTACACGGGCGACCATGCGGCAGTTGTAAGCGCATATGGGACGGGGTCTAACTACTCACGCATGTTATGCAGTGTTGTGGAGGTCACAGGAGGAAGGCAAGCGTTTGTTTCGACGCAACGCGACCTTAATACCCGGCTGTGTGCCTTGGCGACTCTTTCTGTCGTCTGCTGTCGATGCCGGTCCCGATCGAGCCGAGACTCTTTCAACGCACCTGTCTCTTTACTCCACACAGACAGGACTACAAAGGAGCTAAGATGTTCGGGACCCGCTGCCACGAGTTGTTTTAACTCAACTCTCGTAAAACAAGGGCAGGGTCCCCACTGTGTGTACACCAGGCCAGCACACACACTGCGACCACTCTAGCTTTGGAAGGAGTGCCCACGTTTCAAAGTGAGGACGAAGTGTACAACCGCCGTGCAACACAACTAGACCCGCCCGCTCTCCGCTGAAAAACGACAGAAGTACCGGACTGTGCATAGAAATGGCGTACTTAGAACAAAAATTCATCACGTTTCACCTCACGTTCTTCGTGGGAAGAGGAGTCACTTGTGCAGGGTTGTTCGACTGAGGGTTGGAGCACTTTCACGCTGCTGTCTATGCTTCGCCTAACACAAGTCTTCCTGTTTGCTGTGGCGTATATATTATAGTGTGGTCATAATCAAGTCGGACCTACAGGCACCTCCATGTGTCATGTCAATGACAGTTTTTATGCTTGCAACCTAGGGTCGTCTGAACTTGCCTCGGGTGATGCAGTACTTTTCTGACGCACGTATCAGCAATCTCAAATTACCCTCCCGTTTTGCGCTGAAATTATATTTGACCTTCCCGTTTTCGCCGCAACACGTGGTAGGTGTGTCTCCGTGTGTGTCTGTGTGCTGCCTGTGTCTGTCTGGGAATCACGAGTGATCGATTTGTCACGTGACCAAGACGTTTGTTCTGGTGTCATTGGAAACCAGACGGGGGCGGAAGCTGTGAGGGCGATGCGTCCTGCACGCGGATGAACTTGAATGTTCTGGAATGTTCACTGAGGGCTCCGGCAGCCTGTTGGTTGCAAATGCAAGACGCACAGAGAAAAAAGTCAACAAAGCCCGTGCCTGTGGAGGACGAAGAGGAGGAGGAGGCAGCAGTGATGTTGCTATCGATTCAGTGATCGTCTGAAATAACCCTGTGATCGGGATCAACCCCGTCCTGACCCCTCGCTTCCCAAGGATCGTTACAGGGCGAGGATGCCCTTGTCTGTCCAACAAAGACTACCACACGCTGTCGTATTCCTTGAAGGTGAAAGGAACGAGGGGGCGGACAAAGAGGCAGGGGGAGAAGTGTGTGGTGTTGGTGGTAGTTGTCTGACCAGTAGGGCTGCCCGCTGTACCACTCGCTGGAATAATCTCACCGTGGGACAGCTAGGCTGGAGCATATCTCCCAGGACCCATAGCCCTCAACGGACAGCCAGGACTTACAGAGCTGCGTATCGACCCATCGGCTCCTGACTTACCCAGCCCTGCACTGAGAACAACAATTGACCTGGTATCGGTCGGCGCCGCGTTGTCGCCTGCCAGTTTGGCATTTTCTGCAAGAGCAGGGATTGTGTGGAGAAGCTTATGCATTCCACTAGTCGGTCAAGCTTAGACCGACAGGCATGTGTGTGCTGTGGCCTGCTTCAGTTGAAAACGGCAGCTGGTATTTACGGCATCCTGGTCCACTTGCGTAGGTCCCTGCTGGTTGAGTTTCAGACTCGAGCTGACGAGGCGACTTCTACCTGAAAGAACAATCTGATTGAAAATTGGTACAATTATATCTGAGAGTAATCGAACAGCGATCGAAGAAGTGTTTTCACCTTATATCTCTCTTCGAAGAGAAATATCCTCCCCATATACGTGTACTGTTTAAGAAACTTCCAGACTAACTCTACGGTGCGTTAAGATAACAACAAAAGATAGAGCGACAAGGAAACGGTGCTTCAATAGATAAACCTTCGACGGAAACGTCCTGACGTCTGTTTTCTGCTTCTGGTGACGTCACGGCCCGGGTCCCACCAGGGGTCGCTCCGGCGGCAAG
This sequence comes from Theodoxus fluviatilis, assembly GCA_034096865.1. Lineage (NCBI taxonomy): Eukaryota > Metazoa > Mollusca > Gastropoda > Cycloneritida > Neritidae > Theodoxus > Theodoxus fluviatilis. Next base: position 172,313 of record JAWQFJ010029088.1, on the reverse strand, counting down.
ATGGCGCTGGAGAGACGAAACGAAGGTCGGTGTGCAAGCTTTGTGCCTCTCGTCCTCAGACGCTTGGCGTGCCCTGGGATGTCAGGTAGGGAGGGGCCGGGGAAAGGGGTCAGTGGGCGACGGAAAGGTGGGAATGGGAGGGTGGGGGCTGCATAGAAATGTGGGAAAGTCCATGCTGTCCGACTGAAGCCATCGAGTAAATGCCTCTTTCCTGGCATCTCTGCAAGTCTGTAACTGGCGACGGTTTGGAGGCTGCTGTCTATCGATCGTTGGAGGCTGTGGAAGAGTAGTAATTTCTGTAGTGGGCCACTCCCCCCCCCCCCCCCCCCCCCCCCTAAACCAGAGGAGCGTCTGCTCAGCAAGGAGGTGCCGGTGTATGGGTTTTCTGTCTGCAGCGGGTCGTCATGACATTGCTTACTGTGATGAGCGTGTCCGGTGCGTGTCTGCTCTGCTGGGAGTGACTCGTGCGGAAACGACCGTCTCGCCACTTTCCTCATGTCTCGTGTGTCCCTTCATTTAAAGTCCTTTGCACACAGTAGAGCATTGTTACGTAGGAGTCTGTTTGCAATTGGTGGCAGCCAACAACACCATTCTATGTACAACATTTATGTCTGTCTTGAAAAGCTTTGTATTCGATGCGAATTTGTTTATTGACATTTGCTGATATCTTCTCAACACAGAAGACTCGATAATTTTTTTTAAATTGCTCTCGTTAGTGTTGCTGCTCCTGCTCTATATGCTACTGCTGTTCGTTTAATACAACACGACATTGAAAATTAGCAGTGCAATAGGAATGACAGCCACTATTTTCATGCCATTGTTTGAATCTTTGAAACTAGTATTCTTGCCACCCTGTTGCATGTTTACTTGGTCCTCCGGAGTGGTGAAATATTGACATCTACAGATGTTTCGTGTATGATTGTTAAGTCTTTCCTCAGCTCACCCCGTGTGTCTCCAAGAGCTGTTGTTACATCAGAACAAGACTATACCTTGCCAATTAATAATGGTAGCGATAGGGTGTCCAAGTTTTTTCTCTGGTTATGACTTCCTCGACTCCGCCAGTCAATGATTCCTTTCCTTCCTACCTTCCATCTTTACTTCCTTCCGTCCTTCTTTCCTTCCAAGACAGTGCATTGCTTCTGTATTCCTTTTTAATGATAATCCGTATTCACAATTTGTTTTTACACAGTGTAGTTTTGTGCCACTCGGCATTTACATTTCCTTCGAGGACCTAAAAAGTGGTGTTGTGTTGTACTGTGTTGCATAGTGTTGTGTTATATTGTATTTTGTTGTATTTCATTTGCACGTCTCATCCATCTCATTCATCTGTCGTCTCTCTCCCCTTGCAGGCAGCGATGGCGAGTCAGTTACGGGCACGTCCTCCATGGCACTCAGACTTCGACAGCTGGAGAAACAGCGCCGCAGGAACATCATATTCGACGAGGAGCGCTTCGAGGAGACCTTCCTCAAGTGCCTCATCTGTCGTGAGGTCTACGACAACGTGGGAAAGGTGAGCAGGAACCGAAGCAGGAGAAAGAGGAAAGGAGAATGAGCAGGAAGAGGAACAGAAGCAAAGACAAAAAGAAGCAGAAGTGGAAGGAGTTGGACAAGAAAAAAATCTTATGAAGAAAGAAATGAAAAAGGAAGTTGAAGAGAAAAGGCAGGAGTAAGATAATGAGTGAATGAATGAGTGAGTAAGTGGGAGAAGAAAGTGAAAAGGAGAGGAGAAAAAGAGAGAACCCAGAGAAGGAGATCAACAACAGTAAGAAGGAGGAGGGGAAGCAGCAGTCTTCTGCTCCGCTAACGGTTTCGCAGATATAATGTAGGTGAAGCAAGAGCTGTAAAGGAAATTAAGATAGTTTTTTTTGTAATAGAAGAAATTAACATTGCAATACCCTCGCAGGATATTAAAATGATCGTATGTTAATATTTTGGTCGAACGACATAATTGTTGTAAGCAATCATTGACATTTGAACGAAACATTCTTTGATAATAAATATCAGCTTCCGAAAGAAGGTTGCATGGACTGGTCTCCTTCCTGCAGTTGCCCAAGATGCTGCCGTGCCACCACACCTTCTGCCTGGAGTGTCTACGAGAGATGTTCCGTGTGGAGGGAGAGTACAGACAGACGCTGACCTCGGCGTTCAGGTTAGTTGCACACACAAACACACGCACGCACACACACACACACACACACACACACACACACACACACACACACGTACACACACACACACACACACACACACACTCTCATGCACACCATTCCTCCATGTTAGTGGACTCTACCACTGAAACCCGTCCTTGCTATCATGTAAAAATTACCAACATTTAGCACATGTTTAAAATTGTTCAGCATGTTTATTTCATGACGACGACGACGACGGAGGGGGAGGGAGGAGGAGGAGGAAGGAGGAGGAGGAGGAGGAGGAGGAGGAGGAGGAGGAGGAGGAGGAGGAGGAGGAGGAGGAGGGAGGAGGAGGGGGGAGGAGGAGGAGCCAATCCTGCTGCTGCTGCTTATGCTGATGATAATGATGTTGGCGGACGATGGTATCTATTGTGACAATAATGAGACGACCACGACGAAGACAACTACTATAACGATGATGGCAGTGATGACAGTGCTATATAACGGTTTTATCATCACCCCATTTTAAAATTTCATTTCCACACACAATCAACTCACTTCCTTCCCTGTCACACACAGGGGCATGCCGATGGCGGTGAAGATCCACTGCCCCACTTGTCGAGAGGGACTCATCACCAGCCAGGAGGAGCTGAGAAGACTGCCAAACGACCATACCATCCTGGAGCTGCTGACCTTCGTCAAGGACACGGGACGCACGGACGTGCAGTACTGCTCCAAGCACCAGATGCAGCCCCTCAACTTCTTCTGCGAGCCCTGCATCATGCCCGTCTGCTGCGACTGCACCGTCATCGACCACAAGGAGTCCAAGGGTCACGTGGTGGTCAACGTGGAAGAGGCGCTCAAGAAGTACACACCCATCCTCGAGGCCACCATGGAGGTGAGTCAGGGGTGGTGGAGGTTGTGTCGGTGGTTGTGGTGGTGGTGTGTTATTTGTGATGGTGTGGTGGTGGTGTGTTAGTGGTGATGGTGTGGTGATGGTAATGTTAGTGGTGGTGCTAGTGGTAGTGGCAGTGGTGTTGGTGGTGCTGGTGATCACAGTGGTGGTGTTGATGATAGTGGCGGTGTTGGTAGTGGCGATCGTAGTAGTAGTAGTGGTGGTGGTGGAGGTTATGGTGGTGTTGGTGGTGCGGGTGGTGGTGGAGATGATGGTGACGACTTCATATGTGGTATGGCATAGGGAGATTGTCACGTGCAGTATATTGCAAGGTGGGAGAAGACGAAAAGGAGGGAGGCGTGGAGCTGGGTGGCTGGACGAGGCAAATGTGGTGACTATGATGGTAGCAAAGGTAGAGGGAAAATGAAGCATATCATGGAGGAAGGCGCGTGTCCATGTATATGTGATTTTTGTTTGCGTGCGTGCACATGACTGCTAGTGCGTGCGCATGACGTCATTGCTTACAAGCTTGATTTTACCTGCAAAGAATTGTGACATTTGTCTCGGAAAGCTTAGTGCTTGGTTTGGAGGGATCGCCTAGAGGAGGGAAACCTCTGGCATTTTCATGGGAGGGCTCGACTTGGCTGTGGAGTGTTTGACATTAGTTTGAAGGTTACACTTATCTCGGGTACAGACTGTTTGACTTAAGTCATTTGCACTGTGAGGAATTTTGAACTTTGGGGTTGAGGAAATCTTTCAGATGTCTCAGCTTGAGTCATGATCGTCATAACATCTTGGTCTGCCCTCGTGTTGAAAGATTGTCTATACCCGTGATTTACAAATATCGCAGTAATTGGGGGTGAGATGGTCTTGAAGATAGGTATGTCACTTTGACTTCTTATGTTGTTGCCGACCAAGCATCATCACGATATTATTTGGACTTACTAGTGACACATAGTTACTCTTTTGACCTATTAGACGTATTGATACCTACGGCAAATCATCATTTTAGAGAGATGTAGACCTTTCTCAGTCAACTCACTTTTTCGGCCCAAAGTAGTTTCGAGTGACGCATGTAGGTTGGTTTTTCAATAAGTTTTTATTCACCTTACAGCAGAAAATCGAACAAATGTATGTAGACTGGTGTTTCATTCCGTTTTTATTCTTATGTCTATAACACAAAACCAAAGAAATGAATGTAAATTGGTGTTTCAATCAGTTTTTGTTCTTAGTCTACCGCAGGAAATCCAAAAAAGGCATGTAGATTGGGTTTTCAACCAGTTTCTTTTCTTTTGTCTACCACAGGAAATCAATTTTTTAAAAAGAATGTAAATTGGTGTTCCAGTCAGTTTTTAGTCTTTTGTCTACCACAGGAAATCAGCCAAGAGAGGTCAGAGCTGGAGGAGAAGCGGTTAACCCTGGAGGAAGCGCATGCGCACTTGAACCAGATCCAGACGGAACTGACCAGATCAATCCGCCAGACCTTCGACCGCGTGCGGGAGACCATCGACGAGCGGGAGCGGGAACTATTTGACATGTCGGAGGCACAAATCCACCGGAAGCGCTCCACGCTGGATGCGCACATGAAGACGTTGACGGAGCGCGAGAGGGCGCTGCAGACACAGCACGAGACGCTGAGGCAGAGCAAGGCCGACAGGGACATCAGCCTGATGTTCACTGGCCACAAGGCGGCTCTGGAGGTCCTGGGCAAGAAGGTGAGCCAGCCACAGTGGCGTTTATGTCATGCATTATGTGTGTGTGTGTGCGTGTGTCTGTGTGTGTGCGTATGTGTGTTTGTGTTTGTGTGTGTGTTTGTGTGTGTGTGTGTGTGTGTGTAAGAGAGAGAGAGAGAGAGAGAGAGAGAGAGAGAGAGAGAGAGAGAGAGAGAGAGAGAGAGAGAGAGAGAGAGAGAGAATGTTCTCTTTGAATGCACGTGTTCGTGTGACCTTTTTTGTGTCTGTTTACGTCTCTCTGTCTGACTGTATGTCTGCCTGTGTGTCCGTCCCGTCCTTCCGTCCTCCGTTCGTTCGTCCGTCTGTCAGTCTGTCTCTCCGCGTGTGTATTGTGTGCATGTGTGTGTATGTGCGTGTTTGAATATGTCTGTAATTAAATGTCCTCGTGTATCAACTATCCATCGTGTAAACTGCTCTGTGTGTGTGTGTGTGTGTGTGTGTGTGTGTGTGTGTGTGTGTGTATTTGTGTGTGTGTGTGTGTGCGTAGGTGCGTGCCTGCATGCGTGTGCATGCACACGAGTGTACAGGTGCGTGTGTGCGTCTGTCTATGCCATTTAAGACACGATGCGATTCTTAATTTTAATCTGGCCCACGTTTTGTTTGGAGCAGGTGAACGTGCCGACTGACACCACCAAGGACTTCTCGGTCACCTTCCAGTACAACGCACGCAAGGATGCCATGGTCAGGCAGGAGCTGGAAAACCTCGGGGACATCGAGTTCCAGTCATGAAGGACACGTGACAAAAACCTCGCATGACGTCACTTCCTGATGGACAAGGGCAGATTCAGTTCCACCCGTACCGCGTCCACAAGCTTTTTTCGCCTGAGATCGACCAGTCCTTCCCCTTGCTGGTGGTGCGCTGCTCATGTGTTGTGGACTTGCCTTGACGATTGGTTGGCTGACTGATAACAAGGTGGCCTTCGGTCATCTTGAGCGAAAACAGCCATTCTTCAATACAAACCTTGTTGATCTGAAAAAACAAACACTTGATTGGTGACGTGATGAAACCAAGACATGATCGCTATGCTTTCGTCGAAATGCCGCAGGAGACTGTGGTTAACCATTGTCAATGGAAGAACATTTTAAAAGCCAGAAACGCGAATAAAAAGCATGAATGGATTTAGAAAATAATCCATTTCAAAGACCATTATTTTCGTAAAACTACTTCCAGCGAAAACAAAATGTATTTCTTGATGTTCTAAAGTTCAGTTGAACTGGTACTGGTACCTATACTTTAGTGAATGAGGTCATGACCAATTGTTCATCATCATTACAAAGATTTAGTTGTGTCATTTTCAGGAAGGCACTAATTATCTTCTTTGATGAGAACAATATGCATGCCGTTTTCTCATACAATACAGTGTTCATCAATGCAAAGTCTGCATTTTCTCCAGTCTTCTCAAACAGTAAATCGGATGCATTTTTATACCCAACGTTTGAGTAATGTCAATATGTGATATCACTATTATCAGTCAGGAAACAGAGCTTGGTGGCAGATTTTACCAGCAGTTTTGTATGCGCTTTGGAAGATACTTTCACAGCTTTGTGGGAATGAGTGTCCATACCTGCCCGGCAATGACTTGGACTCAAAATGAGCTCTTCTGTTCCGTCTTCAGAGGTCTTACGTATAACATATGGCAGGAGACGCTCGATGCCAGCCATCAGCATGGCCTGCTCCAGTAGCGATCACCCCAAGCAGCCACGAGGCTACCCGGGGCATCGAGACAGTCAGATAATTTAGATTTATTTGTCTCAAGTGTTTGCGCGTGCCTACGTAGGCCATTTCTTCAGCTATCGACTTCAGTCGTAATTAACAGCGTTTGACTTCCATTGGAGTTTGGAAGGCAAGGTCCAAATTGGAGATCATCGCAATGTGATGATTGTATTCCAGGTGTCAAGGGAATTGCACACAGAGTGTGAATATTTCTTTTCCACTTGAAAGTTATTAGTTAATGGTATAATTATGTTAATGGACAAGTTTGATCTTGTCATGTGAAATCTGAATTGAGTGCTAGTTCCTATTCTTTGAGTGCCAGGGGGCAGAGATGATAGATGTTTCCAGATATGCATTGAATGACACGTTGGAAATGTGACTAAAAAGAATTGCATTAATCTCCTCAGGTGTTCCTCGTAAGAAAAGCAAGGAATGTGTCATTTGCTTTGAAGAGAATAATTGATGCGAAGTGTTTCTTTGATAATTCATGTTTAAAGATTTGTATATTTCTGTATCGCAGAAACAATTTGCATGCATGGGAAACGGTGTGATAATTATGATACAGAAATGACAAAAAGATATTTGCTCTGCTGTACATATACTTTTATATGGCGAACAGCATAATGGAGACTGAAATACAAGCTATAAAATGAATAATTTCGTACAGAGATATTTGTCCATACATTATCATTCACGTCTTCTCTTTATTTGTTCTGTCATGTGTATGTCTGTCTCTGCCTTCATGCCTGCTTTTCTGTCTGCCTGCTTGTGTGTGTATGTGTGTGTGTGTGTGTGTGTGTGTGTGCGCGCGCGCGCGCGTGCGTGTACGTGCGTGCGTGCGTGTTGTGTGTCTGTCTGTGTTTCTTTCTTTCTGTCTCTATCACGGAAGAAACCGCTATGTGGAAATTTCTCGTAGAAAGTTGTGATACCAACATTGTTTTGTATGTGTTTCCATTCTGATTCAACAAATTGACAAGTGGTCCGCCCTACCCCCCACCCCCAACCATGCTGTCGACTTCTGTACCTATTTTGAAATATACATACATGTATGTACTTCTTGGTCTGCAGTTTGAGAGATAGCAGGATATTTGTTAGCGAAGGTTAATACAGTGCCAAGTGAACCGACATTTCGTGTAAAGAAAAACAAAACAAAAAACGATACAGGCGACACTTCAAGACCTTAGAAGTGCTATCCTGTGTTTATAACCTATGTACGAAGCATGATTGCAATAAAAGCAACAACTATATAACATTACTTTTTGTTTTGTTTTGTTGACACATCCGAGGGAAATTGAACTTGTCTGCATAAAACATCACTAATTGAAAGGTAGTAGTAGAAGTTGTAGTGGTATTTGATGTGGTGGTGGTCGTGGTAGTAGTAGTAATAGTAAGAGTGTTAGCAGTAGTAGTACATGTAGTTGTTAGTTTTTGTATGAGTAGAAGTAGTTGTAGATGTAGCGGGAAAAGCAGCAGCAGTAGTAGTAGCAGCAGCAGCAATAGTAGTAGTAGTAGTAGTAGTAGTAGTAGTAGTAGTAGTGGTGGCAGCAGAAATAGTAGTAATTGCAACAGTAATAACAGTAGGCATCTGTCATGAATGACGATGGAAGCGCTATGGTGGTCGAATGGCACTGTCGTTATCCGAGTGACTCAGCAGGTCAACAGTAGTAGTAATAGTGGTGGTGGTAGTAGTGGTAGTGGTGATAGTAGGAGTGTGGGGGTTGGCTGTATAAGCAGTAGGAGGCTCTCTGTCTCGAGAAAGTCGATAAAAGTGGCGTGGGGGTCAGAAAACCGGAGGACGCTGCCTGGAGTGATTTATTTCACACAATCTAGTGAGTCAATCTCTCTTGCACTCTCCACAGGAGAAGTCGGAATGCTGAGAGGAGATATAGTTATCTTGCCCTGATCTTTCAGTCGGTCTCGCCCTCCTGTCGTCGTTTTTTACACTCTTGCAACAGCTGCAGTCGTCAGCGAGGCGTTTTCAGGGGGCGTTCGAGTCTCTTTTCGAAAGCCTGTGCAGAGCTACATTTTACCTACAACGTCGTTCAGGCTTCGCAGTCGAGTCTATTAAGGCTGGGTGTAGTTGAGTGTCAACTACGCCACCCCTTCACGGTGCCTGCGGAGTTGAAGGCTGAACGCACCTCTGCTTTATGCACTGATGCTGGAAAGAGCTTTCTCAGAAAAATCACAAAGAAGCCAATCCAGATTATAAACTTCGTTCCTCCTTTGAGCACATCTCATTGCCTCGTTGAATAAAAAAGTCAGTGAGAATTCTTCCCAGTCATATGCAGTTTTATATCTGCATGACACTTTTTTCCCACACATTGTTCTTGTCAAAATGTATAATTGCACTTGATTATGTGTGAAAGACGTTTTCACCTTGCTGAAACTGAAGAACGTTGTCAGAATGTACTCATGGCAGACCGATGAGATTTTCTGTACATCAAAAGCTATCATTGCAGGGACCGTGAACCTTTCCACTTGCTTTTACAGCTTTAGGTCATTACCTAATATTGGACTTACACTTCTTGAAAGCTAAATAACAAAATGGGTCGCACTGGCTTTCTTTGATGCTAGTGAAGACTTCTCACAGTAGCTAACCTGACATCGTTGGAACTTAATGCAAAATACAGCTGTGTCAGTGAGAGGTGTAATTATTCGTGTATTCACAACATGCTCAGAAAGAAGCCGTACGTTTGAGTAACGTATCTCATAGCTTGTATTGATTATTATTTTAGTGTTACATCTACAGAGGCAAAAATGTCTTAGCAGAGCGTGGTTTCGATCCACGGACCTCTGGGTTATGGGCCCAGCACGCTTCCACTGCGCCACTCTGCTAGTTATGGAATATAGAGCCAATGAAGCGAATAAATTATATTATGAATATGGGCTGATGCAATCGGCGAGCCTGAACGACTCTAAGAATACGGATAGTTGATTCAAGGGAAGTAACTGCATCAAGTGTTCCTCGACCTGGTGACTTGATTCTCTCTGCAATTTATTTCCAAAAGTGTTTGTCTTAAGTGGACAAATGGTAATTCAACGGTCGAATGAATTCATGTGTTATTTCAAACTATCAGCATCCGCATTTGACAATCATTAACTTGTTATGATAAAACTGTTTTCGTTAAAAAGCGTCAAGACTTACAAGTCTTCTGAGAAATTGTTGATGTGTTTGAATAGGCCAACCTTCAATACATTTCATAGTGAAAATAAAGTAGTATGTATCATTGTTAAGAAACTATTTATCTTCCATGTTTTAATTAGAGAATATCACCATATTTGCCGTCTTTCTTATTTATTTTCCATTCCCGATCACCTGCTCAGTAGCTACAACAGTAGAAACCCCTTTACAACCCACGCCCTGACCTATTCAGTCCCACCCATGACTTTATCTTTTACTATGCAGTGGGTTTGACGACTATGGCGCCAATTTCTTTTCTTTGTTATAAAACTTTTTCAACGAAACTTTACGAGGGAAAGTTTATCTCTTGAAATACAAACTTTCTCAATAAAAAAAATATTCAATTTTGCTGATGAAGACTCCTGGAGAACAGCTGAAAGTTCCAAGTGGGAAAACAACAGTGATCGGACCAGTGTTGGCAGGCAGTCATTTGTCTTAGTCGAGTGGAGCTCCGATTCAAAGTGTCGTCTATTTGCTGATGAAAGCTGTTGGAGAACAGCTGAAAGCTTCAAGAAAATAAACAACTACGTGAGGGATCGATTCAGAAGTGATAGCACCCAGTCATCTGTCTTCGTCGTGCATTGCGTGGCTGACAGCACAGAGCGCCGACTCGGCTGAGTTTTACATGGCCTCCATGGTCCCTGCTGCCTTTGTTTCATTGCTTGACTGCCATTGAAACCTAATCGAAAGTGAGAACGAATGCGAAGCTTTGCGACACTAAAACTTAGTAAAAGAAATTGAAGGAAAAAAGTCTGACATTTGGTTTTCCCGTGTGCTGGATCCGCAGAACATATATGAAAATAGTTGAAGAGGAAAGAAACCTCTTTGGTTGACTCTCACTTCCATGTGTTACAAGCCGGACCTGCTCGTCTTAAAATAACGCTTCATTGAAAGAGCAAAGATCTAGGGGAATACTATCGGTCCACTTGCAACACTTTCTCACACAATCTTTCCATCTGACGCGAACGAGGCAGAAAGACGGTGAGGACGTAGGTTAAATATCAAATCACTTTAATATGAACGCCAAAGTAATCCTATATGAATACGGTTAGTACGACTGACATATGAAGAACAACAATAATTATACTCATCATTAACTAAGAAAAATAGCCCGCCAGCCAATCAAATGACTTGTCTGCTCTGAAGTGGATAACATGTCCTCTCGAGTCTGTTTCTGCCGTTGCACGCAAACGCGCCTTACGGCGTGTCGACCGTGGTTCGATCAGCACTCGGGATCTTTGTTATAGTGGTTCTGAAGGCGTTTACGTGAAGAGAGGGGGGGGGGGGGGGGTGAGGAAGGGGGTAGCGTATTTATTCTTTCACGAATCATCGGCTGAGGAATCTCGTATCTTCGCCCTGGGAGACGGGCACTGCAAGCTTCGTATCTTCGCCCTGGGAGACGGGCACTGCAGGCTTCGTATCTTCTCCCTGGGAGGCGGGCACTGCAGGCTTCGTATCTTCGCCCTGGGAGACGAGTACTTCAAGTCTCTCTCTCAAAGTCGTCTTCGTGCAGGGACGAGGAATGACGTCAATCTTGGCGCGCTTGGGAGGACGCAATTCTTGGCTTGGCTGCCGTTCTTTCAAGGTGTTATTTGCCGCGCGCTTTGGCGCTAGTCTGCAGGGACTTATATAGCTTTCACGCGGACGTCTTCGAACACCTTCACTTCCCAACCAATGGCAGCACTCGGGCCACACACCCCACATTCCCACTGTCCAATTACCATTCTGAACACAGAGATATAGTATATCTGACACAGGTTGGTCACGTGACTTCGGCTCCACATTCCAATGATTTTACCAATCAAAATTCAACATGATCAAAAGACCATTGAGAGTAAAAAGAGACGATTCTATTTCACTCCAATTATTTATCCCGATAGATAAACACAAATTTGGTGTTCTAATAAAACTAATCTATGAGATTTTCAGGAAATCATTTGAGAACTACGTTTAGCGCGAACGTCGTCTATAAGGTTGCAAACTGCCTTCAGCACGTGCGCGATTGTGTATACACGCAATCTTTGGAACTAGTATACATGCAGTGAAAAGGATTCCTGTGGCACCGGGCTGGTTTCGTGAATCTATGGTTATACTCTCGCAAGTAAATGCTTTCTGGCCGGAACCTGTGGTCTAACTGCCTTCACACTGTTTGACGAGCTGCTTGAGTCCACACTTCGATCATTCGTGTATCGACTTATCTAGAAGGAAGATTTTACTCACTGTTGTCTGTGTTGAACGTTGATCGAGTGGAAGTTTCGTCTGTAGGAATCCGTCCGATTCCGAAGTTCGATATCATCTGAGAGCTCAGAAGCAGTTTTTCAAAGTGTTATCCTTCTAAGCATACATTAAATTAATGATTCCTCATCAGTAAAAGCACTCAGAGGGTTTCTGGGCGTATCGTACTATCGGTCCAAAAGATTATCATTATGCAGACGGGATTGGTTGCCTTACTCGCAAAATGAACATAATTGTTGCTGTTGTATTCAAAGTCTTTATAATTAGTAGTTCACAATATTACACTCTTGTGATTCGAATTTTACCGCTTACAAGTCTTACATTTATGGGAAATCGATGTTTAGAAAATGAATTGACGAAAAGATGGCTGCCAGTATCAGTGTGTATCACAACAAGCGGAGGAATACACTCAACGATGTGGTAGGCCATTCAGCGTCCCTGAGACTGTGTTCAGAACGGTGGTATGCATGTTATGGAAGAATTAAGGCTATCACGTGACCGACCTGTTGCTGAGACTATATTCACTATAGTCTCAGCCACGCTGAATGTCCAATCACTTGGCCCGTATATAAGACGAGGTCTTACCTCGCAGCGTCTTCAGAGCAGATTTCGTTGCAGCCAATCGAATTTGCTATGGCTGGCGGACTATAATACCTCTATCATCATTGATCTGTTACGGCTGGTAGGCCACACTAACTCTCTATACACACAACAGGTTAGTCATGACAAATTTAATTCCAAGGAGAAGGGATGATCTCGCCACTGAGACCAAAATGTTACCAACAGTAGCAGATCGTGGTTTCGATCCACGGACCACTGGGTTATGGGCCCAGCACGCTTCCACTGCGCCACTCTGCTCATGATTAATGTCTACGGACTGTCGAGGAGGAGTTTCGCACAAGCTACGTACGACCTTGTCTTCATGACTGTTGCTCTTGGTGAAGGCAGGGAACCAAGGGAAGACTCAGCTCAAGTAGACACTCTGGGAAGGTCACGCATTTGCAAATGAAAAGATGCATGAATGGCTGATTCAAGTCTTTGCGTTGTGTCTTCTCTCAGTGTTTTGCCCTTCAAGGAAAAGCGAGCTTCTGCTAACGGCCGACAAAGTGGCAAACACTTCACGTGTTGATGAAGAGCTGTGCGAAACCTAATGTGCTTGTGACCTTGAGAAAAGGTCTATCTCTGCTAAAATATTACGTGGTGATTACTTCTCTTCGGCATCAGAGTAAAAAAAATACAGAGATGCGAGACATGAACTGTTTGGTGCAAAAACATACGGCTTTGTCGCTTTTCCAAAAATTGAATTTGTTGCAAATACTTTGTTGAACATATAAATGTATATATATATATATATATATATATATATATATATATATATATATATATATATATATATATATATATATATATATATATATATATATATATACTGATGCGTTCGTTGTGCGGAACAGGTGAGTGAAACATTAATGTGGTCGTAAAACATAAACTTTAGACCAATCCAGATACCCCAAGATTCGCGTATAGTTACAATTCTGTAATTTATCTCCATTTTCAAGTGGTAAACACGTGACAATTAAGCAAGATCAGTCACCTCGAGACATTGACATTTTCTTCTCAATGAATCGTACTGGTACTTCGACGTAACTGCACCACTTACTCCCTCTCCTACACTTTAAATCAGTACTTACACACAGCTTTTTGTGTGGTGATCTTTTCAGATGAGGCAATAGCTATGGGCTGTGAATCTTCTGCCCGTCTGATGCTGAATCAGTTCTTGTGTACAATCAAAGATGTGTTCGTTATAGCTGACGAGTGCTTGCGGAACAAGACGGGGATGACTTATACTGAGACACTCGAGATAAGGTAAAGGGTCAGAATGACGCATCAGATGTGTGGTGTAGTCTTCCGGTTTCAGTCTACTCTGTTCCGCAGCAGTTCATACAAGCAGAGTGGCGCAGTGGTAGCGTGCTGGGCCCATAACCCCGAGGTCCTTGGATCGAAACCACACTCTGCTAAGCGGGTTATTTTTTATTTCCTCCTTTAGTCTTGACATACTAAAACAACCTGCTTTAATTTTGAACACGTTGATACCAACAAGATTTAGACCAATGCTGCTCTTGAGTTTTACAAAGATGATCATAAGCACGTTATAAGCAAGTTACATCATGCCACTTAATGCCTGCCTGCCTGCCTGCCTGCCTGGTCTGCCTGTCGGTCTGTCGGTCTGTCTAGTCGGTCTGCCTGTTTGTTCGTTTGTTGAAATCTCAGATTGAAAATTGATCTATTGTTTTACATGTATGCCAAATTTCTACTTAAGAATAAAGTAAGTTAATTTCCCATTTCTCTGTTGTGGACACAAACACGTAGTGAAAAGCCTACTTAGTTTTGTATATTTCATAGTGACAGATTGGTATCCAGAATATACACGCCATTCCATACTTCAGGATTCCATTAGAAGGAGTGTAATTAATCCAGACATTTTCCATTTCCTGTCATCGGCTGTACCCGTGGGCACCAGCGGCAGTGCTGAAAACACTGCTGCTATGAGTATGATGCAACACCTTCAGCACAGGTCGATGCGAGTTCTATAGCACAGCTAGTAATGATTTCATTGCACAGCAGAGTGGCGCAGTGGAAGCGTGCTGGGCCCATAACCCAGAGGTCCGTGGATCGAAACCACGCTCTGCTACATTTTTCTTTCTTGACTGAGCTACTCCCGAACGTTTTTGAGGAGGTGGGAAAGGTTGATGGAATGGGAGTTGGGGATCCGGCAAGTCCGTGAGTATATCTCTCTATCCTAACTGTTTAAAATGCAGACAATAACGTCTGTCCTTTGTTTCCATGGCACACCAGGGCCGCGTTGCATTACCGCGAGGCCTTGCTAGGTACAGGCCGGGGTCAAACATGTGCCAACAACTGCCTGCCTTTACATCTGCTTTCATCATGTTGACACGTTGTGACACCGGCTTATTCCTAGCCAAATCTTGGCTTATCTCGCGTCAGTGCAACGCGCCCCAGGCTACTGTTTCACTCTCAAAGAATCCACATGTTGCGCTGCATTCACCAAACTTAATGATGCATCTGACATTCGGAAAGACCGAGTTAAAGTTAGTTCGTATAGAAGAATTGAAAAAAGACCAACCTACCTAACAAACAAACCAAGACTAGTGT
The DNA here is from genome assembly GCA_034096865.1 of Theodoxus fluviatilis. Lineage (NCBI taxonomy): Eukaryota > Metazoa > Mollusca > Gastropoda > Cycloneritida > Neritidae > Theodoxus > Theodoxus fluviatilis. The sequence continues at coordinate 157,252 of JAWQFJ010029088.1, read as the reverse complement.
TTTCCCCTCGACAACTGTTTCTAGAGATAGACCTGTGAGGCAATAAAAGATTAAGAAAAAATAAGCAAAGCTTTTAGCTGAGCATGGTTTTGATCCATGGCTTCATGGATACTGGACCCAGTATGCTTCCATTTGCGCCACCCTGCTGAGGGCAGCAGTCTATAGTGTGTCAGATGCAACGGCAGCACAAGCATCCTACGATCTTGTCTTCACAGTTACTGTCAACCATGGTGAAGTCAGAGAACTGACTAAAGGTGAAGTGGCATGTAAAGCTATATAGATTTCCATCACTGTCATTACTTTACTTAAACAGGGTCACACATGAGCATATACTGCCCATCGATTTAGCTCAAAGAGAAAGGTCGATGTTTTGCTGATGAACATACACACATGAATGGCCAATCCAAGCCCATGTGTCGTGTCTTCTCTCAGTGGTGTGCCTTTCCATGTTAGCTGCTATCGGTCTTCTCCTTAGCAAGCACTAACGTGTTGCTGAATGATTAGGCATCACTTACTTCCTTTCGCACACTTTGAATCGCTAACTACACACAGCTTTATGTGTGATGATCTTTTGGGAAGAAGCAGTAAGTGTGGATATACATCCCCTGCCTCTTTATTACAGAACTAGTTCTCATAGAGCAACAGCACTACGTTTTTGCAGCTGACTACTGCTTCGTGAACAGGGAAGTAATCTGACATTGAGACTACTGAGATGTGATAACGAATAAAACCAACGCACTGGTTTGTTCACTGACCGGTTTTCGAAAGCAGAGTGGCGCAGTGGAAGCGTGCTGGGCCCATAACCCAGAGGTCCGTGGATCGAAACCACGCTCTGCTAACTTTTTCTCCCCCCCCCCCCCCCCTCACCCCCCTCCCCCTTCGGATGTTTTCAAACTGTTTTGAGGAAATGGGAATGTTTGATGGGGTAAGAGTTGGGAACAAGTGCGCGAGTGTATTTCTTTGTCACAATATTAAAAAAACACACAAAAAAAACCAACATATTTCCTTAAATTACGCTGCACATGAGGCTTTTGTTTCACTCTGAAAGAATCTACGTGTTTCTGGGGCATTGAGCAAACGCAATCACGGGACTGACATTCAGAAAGATTGATCTGAAACAATTTCGTATTATTATTTTAAAAACACCACAACCACAACCAATGCCTACATACACATCAAGTAGCAGAGTGGCGCAGTGGAAGCGTGCTGGGCCCATAACCCAGAGGTCCGTGGATCGAAACCACGCTCTGCTAACTTCTTATTTCCTCAACTGCTCCCGAATGTTTTTTAGGAAATGGAGATGGTTGATTACATGGGAGTTAGGCATAGGTGTGCAAGTGTATTTCTCTGTCATAACATTTTGTTTATACATGTAATCAACAGCTTTCCTTCATATCCACAATACAACAAGCTGCTGGTATCACTCTCAAAGAATCTACGTGTTTCGGGACACTCAGCAAACTTAATGACACAATGGATATTCAGATAGTTTGATTCTGAAACGAATTTGTATCCCAAAGAAAATACCGACACAAAACTAGTGAATTTTCCTTGTCTACACTTTAGTTAGTCCTGTGCGAGAGTAATAATGAAAAAAAAAAGTTATTAAGTTAGCAGAGCATGGTTTCGATCCGCAGACCTCTCGGTTTTTGTCCCCGCACACTTCCACTGCACCACTCTGCTGTTAAAGAAGAATGCTTACGATGTTACTAACAATCAAATTAACGAAAAGCGTCTGACACACGATTGAAATAGAAACTAGAGTGATCGGAAGAAAGCGATTAACATCATACCATATGAAGACTGTGCTGAGCATGTCCAAGTAGTTCATCTTTTAGACTCAATGGACAAGTGGGTTGCCGGAATGCTGAGAGAGGGTGGGATGTCTCACGAGTACTCCTTCTAAATTCCATTATGGTTAGTTTGTTACTACCAGTTCTCTTTGAAGTGCATAACCTGAGGCGTGTTGTAAGTGGCGAGCCAAGTGAGTATCTCGCAAGCGGGGCTAGCCATGCCGTTGTAAGGCGGCGAGCGGCTCGCGTGGCTCTTGCAAGACTTGGCGAGCTGCAGAAAGAGCAGCTCGCGGGCTGCGAGACATCTCGCTTGGCTCGCCGACTTACAACACGCGTCCGGAGTTGCATAGAGAAAATCTGCATAAGACTTTACATTTCCATTAATCGCCGTCATCATCAAAGATTGTGTGACAGGCTTTTTCTTAGTTTCATGATTTCAACAATGAGACTATCTGAGCAGCTGTTCCTTCGATGACAACATTATATCTTAATTATGCAGTCTCCAAATAACTTTTTTAACTTTGCGGATTGATTTCGAAAAACATATATGTAAAGGTTTTATTTGGGTCATGTTGATCCAATATATTTCGTCCTACACCCGACAAAAGTTGTAGCAGAGCGTGGTTTCGATCCACGGACCTCTGGGTTATGGGCCCAGCACGCTTCCACTGCGCCACTCTGCTGTACAGGAACACATAATTCAATCAATCTATAGCAGAAAAGTTCCTCAGGAACATCAGTGTTATCGTCATTGCAACTGACTCCTACATGCTGAACAAGGAAGTAAAGTTTTATGGGTAGGTCTGACTTTATGACACTTCAGGTTGGGCAAGGCGTGAGAATGACGCATCAGAACTGTGGTGGATTTTTGCGAATTTGGATCCTTGTGTTCACTAATTTGGTCTAGTAAGCAGAGTGACACAGTGAAAGCGGGCTGGGCCCATAACTCAGAGGTCCGTGGATTGAAACCACGCTCTGCTAGGGTTTCTCTCTCTGTGTATGTCTTTCTCTCTCTCACGATTTCGTTTTTAAATCTGGACGCATGAAAGCAAACTGATATCATTTTGAGGACAACAATACCAACCAGATTTAGACCAGCATTTCTATTGAGTCTCCATGACGTAGATCATTCATATCATTTAAATATAAAGCTCTTTGTAAGTATTGATATTAAAACAAGTGAAGGTAGTTGTTCTGTATTTAATCTCGTTTTCCACATTTAGTTTGACTCGAAAGAAAACCAAACTGTGAGCATAATAAGCAAGTTATAGCCTGCGACTCAATGTTAGTTGTTTTGTTTGTGTTGGTGTATATATGTAAGTTTGTTTAAATTCCTATTGAAAAGCTGATTTGATGCTATATATCACAAAAACGTTAATTCCAAAAAGTAATAGAAAATTGTAATAGTATGGAATTGTTACAGACATCTAAAAAATCGGTATTTGCATTGATGATGACAGACCAACATTTACCATGAACATGCCATTCCTCACTTTAGCATTTCATTCGGAAGACCCACCGTTATTCAGGCCTTCCCTTCTTCCCTGTTATCTGCTGTGGCCGTATCTCTGGGGGCAGTGCTGAGAGCAGCAGCAGCACTAGTAGTAGTAGTAGTAGTAGTGATGGTGGTGGTTATAGTAGTGGTATGGTAGTAGTAGTAGTAGTAGTAGTAGTAGTAGTAGTGATGGTGGTAGTTATGGTAGTAATTATGGTAGTGGTAGTGGTAGTAGTAGTGGTAGTGGTAGTAGTAGTAGTAGTAGTAGTAGTAGTAGTAGTAGTAGTAGTAGTAGTAAACATGGTCAACACGGCTCGATAAAATGTGCTTTGCTCAGCCAGTGACTACAGGTTACCAGCAGCAGAGTGGCGCAGTGGAAGCGTGCTGGGCCCATAACCCAGAGGTCCGTGGATCGAAACCACGCTCTGCTACACTTTTCAGTTCATGCTATCTGTTTTGAAATTGAATCTAGATGTACGAAAATATGCAGACGCTTATATTTACCAGATTCAGAACCATGTCGCTGCTTCTTTTTATTAACAAAGATGATCATAATGGAAGAAGCTTTTTAGTCTCAATATGCACATAAGTAAGATAATAATTGTTCTGCACCGAATCTAACCTGCCGTAGTCAATATGACTCTAAAGGAAAAAACCATGAGATTGTTGTTTTGTGTTACTGCAAAAAGTGAGTTAGCTATTTTCACGCTCTTAATCCTAACCTCGGCATCGCCATGAATGGGAACAACTCTGCAAGGCAAGTCCGTCTTGCCAAATTCATCAGTGCCTTTCCAGTGTATGACAAAGGACGAGAACAAGAATATAAGCATTAATCCTGACTAATCACATGATGCAATCCTTGGATTTGCCGAAATCGATAGCGCAATCATTAAAGAAGAACTGCATTGTGCAGTTGAAATTAGAATAAGCAAAAAACATGCTCTGAAAAGTTTAGCCGTAGACAGGCTCGTACCACTGTCCACGGATCAGATAAGCGACAGCTAGAGCACCGGTCCAAGAAAGTCCACTGACATCAAGAGGTGCCACATCTGGTGTACAGTCCTGTTATAGATCAGCTAGACCATTCCTGTAGAGCAGAGTGGCGCAGTGGAAGCGTGCTGGGCCCATAACCCAGAGGTCCGTGGATCGAAACCACGCTCTGCTACATCTTTTGTCGTACACGGGACGGAATGTCTTGGATCAACAGGACACAAAAAAGCATCATGCAACTCAATGTTGATATTTAGTTAGTTTTTTGTTGGCTCGCTCGTATGCTGAAATCCCATGTTGAAAAACCGTTCTGACGTTACACGCAATGAATTTTTTTTACCAAGAAAGTAAATGATTTTGTATTTCTCTGTAACGGACACATGTCTTGGATCAACAGGACACAAAAAAGCATCATGCAACTCAATGTTGATATTTAGTTAGTTTTTTGTTGGCTCGCTCGTATGCGGAAATCCCATGTTGAAAAACCGTTCTGACGTTACACGCAATGAATTTTTTTTACCAAGAAAGTAAATGATTTTGTATTTCTCTGTAACGGACACAGCCGTTTAGTAAAATAAGCTATCAGTTTGTGCATACATGATGTAGGAATTAGCACACTAAAAACAAGTCATTCCACACTTGAGCATTTAATCAGAAAGAGTAGAGGTTATTCGGGCATCTTTTGCTTCCCTGTCATCAATAGTAGACGTGACCCTGGGTGCAGTGCTGACTGCAGTAGTAGAGGTAGAACTAGAAGTAGTGGTAGTGTTGATAGTAGTAGTAGTAGTAGTAGTAGTAGTAGTAGGTGTAGTAGTAGTAGTAGTAGTAGTAGAAGTAGTAGTAGTAGGTGTAGTAGTAGTAGTAGTAGTAGTAGGTGTAGTAGTAGTAGTAGGTGTAGTAGTAGTAGTAGGTGTAGGTGTAGTAGTAATAGGTGTAGTAGTAATAGCAGTAGTAGGTGTAGTAGTAGTAGGTGTAGTAGTAGTAGTAGTAGTAGTAGTAGTAGTAGGTGTAGTAGTAGTATTAGGTGTAGTAGTAGTAGTTGTAGTAGTAGTAGTAGTAGTAGTAGTAGTAGTAGTAGTAGTAGTAGTAGTAGTAGTAGTAGTAGTAGTAAGTGTAGTAGTAGTGGTGGTGGCGCTGGTGGTGGCGCTGGTGGTAGCAGTAGTGCACAATAAGGTCAACACAGATCGATAAAATGTAGCACGTAGCTGGTCACGCCATAGCTGTGCTGGAGGCTTTCTCTCTCTCTCTCTCTGTCAGTCTGTCTCTCTCTCTCTGTCAGTCTGTCTCTCTCTCTCTGTCTGTCTGTCTCTCTCTCTCTCTCTCTCTCTCTCTCTCTGTGTGTGTGTGTGTGATAGATAGATAGAGGGAGAGAGAGAGAGAGAGATAGGGAAAGCGAACTATCAATAACGACATATGTTGAAGAAACATGTTAAAACAATGTTGCCATCACATTTTCACAATCATTTGAATGATAAAGGGCACATGGAAATACGAAACACACACACGCGCACGCACACACACACACACACACACACACACACACACACACACACACACACACACATACACACACATGTTCGCACAAGCGATGTGTAAGGGAGGGGGGGGGGGGACAATCTGAAAGTGGTGATAGGCATTGAATGATCATCGACAGAAAGCGTAGAGTGGCTTTCACTTCGTTTATGTTGGTCAACCGCGAGACACTTTCTTCACCATAGCGTGAATTAACTGTAGGCATTGTCGATCAATCCTATCAAACCAAGCCACATTTCCCCGTTGTGTCATAATCAGAGCTGGTTAATCAGGATTTGTCCGACTCATTACAACTGGGTGGGTAAAGCCCTGTGGCTGTAATTTATTATCGGTGCTAAGGTTCATGTGATGCAGGAGGGTCAAGTGGAAGTTGGACAAAAGGGAAATTCGCATTTTGTTTCTTAGGACTCACTTGTAGTAAATCAGCAGAGTGGCGCAGTGGAAGGGTGCTGGGCCCATATCCCAGTTGTCCGTGGATCGAAACTACGCTCTACTATTTTTTATTTTAATTTTATACCACGTATTTTGGAAAACATGCAGACGTTTATATACCAGATCAAAACTAATGTAGCTGCTGTTTGTTTGTTTTTTCGGTAATGAAGATGACCGTAAAGGATGAAGCTTTTTAATCGTTAATATGTACATAATGAAAGATGATCGTTCTGCACCTAATCTCATATATATCTAAGTACCTGTGCGCGCTGAGCGGGATTCACGACCGTCTCCAGGCACGATGATAGTGAAGTGCATGTCTCCTTTAGATGTGGGGGCTGCGGGAGGGGAAGGAGTGGCGGGACTACGGGGAGGAGGGTCGGGGTGGGTTGGAGGCTGAGTGCCGACGGTCTGGGTGTTGGAGAGCCAGGAAGAGGAGATGGAGGGGGAGAGGGAGGTGGGCGAGGGAGGGAGGGGTGAGCTGTCTTGTTTTCATCATCAGTCAGTCAAGCAGCCAGCCAGTCAGTCAGTCAGTCAGTCAGTCAGTCGGTCGGTCGGTCAGTCAGTCAGTCAGTCAAGCAGACAACCCCTTGTGTTCATCATCAGTCAGTCAAGCAGCCAGTCAGTCAGACCATGACGACATGCTCCAATTTTAAAATAGAAGGAGCATTTATGTATGTATGTTTTTTTATAATAAAGAGCTGATAATCGCCAAAATAATTTCCAATTATGGATAATAAAGTATATCTGTACCTGTATATACCGCAGTCATGATGACCCGAAAGGAAACAAAAATGAGAGTCCTGGTAAATATACTTCATTTTCTGTAAGGCGTGAGTAAGCTTCCGTAAAAACTCTCAAATCTATCCTCGGCTACGTCCCGAATTGTAGCAACTCTTCAAGGCAAGTCTGTGAAGCCGATTGCATCAATGCCTTACCAAAAGGCCGGGAACAAGTCTAGAAGCGTGAGTTTTGACTAAGCACATGATGCAATGATTGAGCTTGCCGAAATCGATAACCTAATAAAAGCAGCATTGCAAGATACGATTAAAAGAGAAACAAGCAAATACATGCTTTGAAAAGTGTTGCCACTGGCAGGCAGCTACCACCGTCCACTGATCAGATGAGTTACAACTGGAGCACTGGTCCAAGAAAATCCACTGACATTTTGAGAGGTGCCACATCTGGTGGACATTTTTTCTATAAATAGGTTGAACAATGTTTACCCGAAGAGCAGAGTGGCGCAGTGGAAGCGTGCTGGGCCCATAACCCAGAGGTCCGTGGATCGAAACCACGCTCTGCTACATATTTTGCCGAATACAGGACGGAATGTGTTGGATCAAAACGACACAAACCGGAACATCATGCAAATCAATATTAATGATTGGATAGTTTGTTTGCTTGGTTGCTGTCTCGCCTGCTTGCTTGCATGCTGATCCCAGGTTGAAAAGCTGATCTGATTGCTTTTTTATATAGCAAGAAAGGAACTGAAATTATATTTCTCTGTTACGGACACAGACGTCCTTCACTTTTTGCAAAAATGATAAAGGGGTTAACATCCAGTAAAAACAAGCCATTCCACACTTGAGCATTTCATCAGGAAGAGCAAAGGTTATTCAAGCATCGCTTGCTACCCTGTCATCCGCTGTGGCCGTGCCCATGGGTGAAGTGCTGAGGTCATTATTATCAGTAGTAGTAGTAGTAGTAGTAGGCTAGTAGTAGTAGTAGTAGTGTAGCAGTAGTAGGCTAGTAGTAGTAGTAGTAGTAGTAGTAGTAGTAGTAGTGTAGTAGTAGTGGTAGCAGTAGTAGTAGCAGTAGTAGTAGCATGATGCTACAAGGTCAGTGAAATGTGTCGTGAAAAGTCTGTGACTAAAATCTTCCAACAGTAAAGTTGTGCAGTGGAAGCGTGCGGAACTCTGAACCCTGAGGTCCATGGATCGAAACTATGCTTTACTAAACTTTTATAATGTTGATACATTTTTAGTATAATATTTTCCCAAAATGGTTTCTAAATATTAAAAAATAGGAAAAATAGGAGAGCCAACTAATAGTAACAAAAATTGTCAATTAAAAAAACATACAAACGAACAAAAACGTTACCTTTGCACAATCATTAAGAGGACCACACATGCCCCCATGCAAGTAACACAAAATCACGCACTCACACACACACACACACACACACACACACACACACACACACACACACACACACACACACACACACACACACACAAGCACTCATTCGCGCGTGCGCGCGTTCACTCACGTTCGCACACGCGCACATGTGCAGAAAAATATCTTAATTATGGTATACATTAAATGTGAATCGAAATAAAGCAAATGTGGCAGTCCGTTTGTTTGTACTGGATAACCGCGAGGCAAGTACCTCACTAAAGCGTGAATGAATTGAAGACATTGATGAGCAAATCTACCAAACCATTCCATACGTCACCTGCAGTTTGTCAAAATCAGAGCTGATCAGTCAGAATTTGTATCACTTGAAACCATGTTCACAATTTGTAGTCCATGCTAAGGTCAATGTGATGCAACAGGATCAATGTGGTGGTTGACGACAAACCAATGCAATGCGCAATCTGCTAAGACTCACGTGAAACTCACTAGCAGAGTGGCGCAGTGGAAGCGTGCTGGGCCCATAACCCAGAGGTCAGTGGATCGAAACCACGCTCTGCTAACTTTTTTCTCCAAATTTTACACGTGTTGCATGCTCCCAAATATTTTTAGGGAATGGGGATGGTTGATGGCATAGGAGTTGGGGAGAAATGTGCGTGTGTATTTCTCTCTGATAACATTATTTTGTTCTATATAATTAGCAGCTTTCCTTCATATTCATGGCATAACAGGTCGCTCTTTCACTCTCAAGGAATATAAGTGTTTCGGGATATTCAGCAAACTTAATGATACTCAGGACATTCAGAGAGACTGATAGAAAACGAATTGGAATGCCAGAGTAAAAGCCACAAAAGACTGCTGAATTTTCGTCATCTACACTTGTTAGTCCTGTGCAGCAGTAATAAGCGAAGGGGGGAAAAAGGCATAAAGTTAGCAGAGCGTGGTTTCGATCCACGAACCTCTGGGTTATGGGCCCAGCACGCTTCCACTTCGCCACTCTGCTGTGGAAGAAGAATCATTACGAGAAAACTGTCAAAGTAATGAACAGCTACTGACAGACGAATAAATGATTTAATGAATGAAGCTTTCCTGCTTATCAGCCTTTGTATGCTACGTAATTAGTTCCATGATTTCAACAAATATAATAATAGATCAGCCGTTGCTTTCACGTCAAAACAACACAATCGTTAGAAGTACAGTGTAAGAAGCTCAATTTAAAGCAACATTATTAGAGGTATCTATTTGTGTCCTGTTGATCCAACACAATTCGTTCTGTATACAGCAAAATATGTAGCAGAGCGTGGTTTCGATCCACGGACCTCTGGGTTATGGGCCCAGCACGCTTCCACTGCGCCACTCTGCTCTACACGAATTCATGGTTCAACCAATCTATAGAAGAAATGTCCACCAGATGTGGCACCTCTCAAAATGTCAGTGGATTTTCTTGGACCAGTGCTCCAGTTGTCACTCATCTGCTCAGTGGACGATGGTAGCTGCCTGCCAGTGGCAACACTTTTCAAAGCATGTATTTGCTTGTTTCCCTTTTAACAGCACCGTGCAGTTCTGCTTTCATGATTAGGCCATCGATTCCGGCAAATGCAAGGATTGCATCATGTACTTAGCATTTATGCTCCTAGTCTTGTTCCCGGCCTTTATCCTGCACTGGTAAGGCTTTGATGCATCGGCCAGACAACCTTGCAGAGTTGCTCCCCTTGAAACAAACACACTGAACGTAGTCAAACGTTTGGTTTGAGAGTGTTGCGATAGCCTATTCACGCCTTGCAGTAAAATTACAGTTTTTTTACAATAAAAAAAGATGCGTCACTTTAAAATTGACGTCTTAATTGAATTTGTAAGAATCTGATGGGAACGTTGTACGAATATTTTGGTTGTTGTAAAACATTTAAATTCCCGGAAATTCATTTTAACAAAATTATTGTTGTTCAAAGGCATTTGAATGCATTTGATTGAAACAAAATCAGAATTCAATTGTTCTTATCTTCATGACAGTTCGGCAGTATTCTACGCGTGCTGTGATCAAAATGTCATCACAACCTCAACACTTGCAGTTTCCAGTCAAGTGAAAGTGACACCATCCAAACGAAACATGAAGCTAAGGCGAGATGAAAGAGACCTGTGTCCCATTACAATGCAGACGACAGTCAGTCCACGGAATTTCGCCGTAGGCGTCAATTTCAACTCCGCCCTTTCCAACACTCACCGCCTCCGTCCGTCTAACTCTCTGCTTTTCTCGTCTGACGCCCCCTCCCCACCTTTCCCCTAACCCCAACTCCCTTCCATCCCACCCCCATTTCCAACCACTCGCTTTTCAGTTTGAGTCAACCCTCCAAATTTAACCTCCTTGTGCTCCACATCCTACAAAACCGCCACTACAACCTCCATTCCCACTGCCACCCCTATCTTTTATCTGCATCTCCATATCCTGTTTGCATTCTCATTACAGTCTCCGTAAACTAACGCATGACTTCATTGTGTCACGTTGAAGTGAGAGGCGGAAAAGAAAGCAGCACAGTGTCCATTTCTCTGAAGTCCATGCACCTGTCCATCGTCCCATACTTCCAGTTTGGCACTGACGTAGTTACTGTATCTGGAGGTACTTGCTTTTTCCTCTCATCCGCAGTCATCTGATTCCCTCATCATTTTTCATTACGCCTTTGACCTATAGGGGGAAATAGGCCGCCAACAAGGGTTCTCCAGCCCTCCCGGTCCTGAGCAATCTTTTCCAACTGTCCCCAAGAGTGGCCTGTTCTCTTGACATCGGCGTCCAGGTCTCGGCGCCAACTGTTTCGAGGTCGACCTCTCTTTCTCTTCCCTTGCGGGTTCCATGACTTTCTTGCGGGTTCCATGACTGTCTGGTGCTGTTTGAGACCGGTTTGCGTAATGTGTGCCCTAACCATCTCCAGCGCCTTTGAATGATCTCTTGGTCTGCTGATTGTTGGTTTGTGCGCTGCCAGAGCTCCTCGTTGCTGACCTTTTCAGGCCATTGTGTCTGTAGAAAGCGGCGCAGAGATGTGTTGATGAATGTCTGTATCTTCTTGTTGGTGGTTACAGTGGTCCTCCATGCTTCGGCGCCGTAGAGCAGAACAGACTTAACATTGGTGTTGAAAATCCTGATCTTTGTTTTGATGGACAGGTATCTTGAGCTCCAAATGTTTTTCAGTTGGAGGAAGGCTGTCCTGGCTTTTCCCATTCTTGCCTTCACATCTGCGTCGGTTCCACCTTGCTTGTTGACAATGCTGCCAAGGTAGGTGAAGTCGTCCAATTCTTCTAGCGCTTCGCCATTCAATGTGATGGGCGATGTATTGGTAGACTTTCAGGAGCTTGCTCTCCCCTTTGTGGATGTTGAGGCCAAGGCGAGTAGTTGTCTGCCTCAATGCTGGTCTTTCCTGCATCTGCTGCTGGGTGTGGGAGAGAGGGGCCAGGTCATCCGCAAAATCGAGGTCATCAAGTTGTGACCACAGCGTCCACTGGATGCCGTTTCGCTTTCCTGCCGTGGATTCCCTCACCCACCCATTAATATCGGCCTCTCCACCCCCACCCCCACCTCCCACTCCCCACCCCTAAGACGACGCCAGCTCTATTTTCCTCTCTCTCTCTCTCTCTCTCTCTCTCTCTCTCTCTCTCTCTCTCTCTCTCTCTCTCTCTCTCTCTCTTCAACTTTTCCTTCTCTTTTTTTCTCTACCATTCTCTCTCTCTCTGCATCTCTCTCTCTCTCCCCCCCCCCTCTCTCTCTCTCTCTCTCTCTCTCTCTCTCTCTCTCTCTCTCTCTCCCTCTCTCTCTCCCTCTCTCTCTCTCTCTCTCCCCTCTCCCCCCCCTCTCGATCTCTCTCTCTCCCTCCCCCCCCTCGATCTCTCTCTCTCTCTCTCTCTCTCTCACACACACACACACACACACACACACACACACACACACACACACACACACACACAAATACACACACACACACGCACACACACACACATTTGCACACATGCACACACGCTGGCTGGTATGCTGCTTGAAAACTGTCTCTTATCAGTTTCCTGTCGCGGCAGTTAATTCCTTCTGCATGACACTTAGTTCTCACTGACAAAAACTCTTTGCGAGCCCCATTTGTATGTAACTTGCACCTACAGTAGACCTTCCCGCCCCCCGACCCTCCAATCTCATAGAAGGAAGGCAAGTGGAATAATAGTTTGCATTTCTGATGCTAACTTCCTCCATCTCTACTCTATTCTCGACCCTGTTTTCCGCTTTGCTTCCCAACTCCCACCCACCCAGCCACTCACTCCCCTCTCCCGGTTCAGGTTTCCCCCTCCAACTTTGCATTTTGCATTCATCATTTACCCATGCAGCATGCAGACCAGCCATTCTCTCAGGCTATGACTGTACAGTGATTCAGTTTTGCACCGAACACTTTGACCTCGCGGGCACTTTCGTAAACTCGAAGCTTTTGTTCCGCATCAACTCTTGTTTTCATGAATATAATCTACAGCTGCAAGTAATTCTAATTCCCTTCTCACTTTCTACAGAATTTACAATCAAAGGAAGGCGTTTTTTTCAAGATTTCATTTGGGAAAGAAAAAAAAAGTTTTGGTCTATATTTTCGAGTCAGTGCACATGTATCTATCAGTTTCCTAACCGCGTCTCTATTTGTGGAAAGGAAAGCAATTTTTTTATCATACGTGGGCTTAGTTATGCGTTGCTGTTTTAGCTGCTATGGCGATTTTTAAAATAACGATTATGAGATTTGATCATTCATTTAAGAAAGAGTACGTGATTGTTTTATTTCCAGCTGAAACTTGTTCCCATCTACGAAAGGAAAAGTCTGGTGGACTGCACATAATGCTATAGTTCTGTCCGTACACTTTTTCAAGACCAAATTTGGGATGGGAGGAGTGATAAATAAAAGTATTAATTTTTACGATGAATAACATCTAATACAAACAAAAGAGACTGATGCGTGATTTACAGTGGTTGGTCTTCTTTGTTAAAAATCGGTTTTGCAATCTTAGTATTTCATGTACTAGATGCAATGAAATGTAATCCATGAGCACGCATGTCTGTAACCATGCACCTGCAATTAAGTTGTCCATTCGCCATCCCACTCCCCAAAACAAACCACCCTCTCCATCTCCCCCACCCCTAATTTAGTTGTGTGTATTTTTAATCGATTACAGAAAAGCAATCATACTCTCTCTCTCTCTCTCTCTCTCTCTCTCTCTCTCTCTCTCTCTCTCTCTCTCTCTCTCTCTCTGTACGTGTGTGTGTGTGTGTGTGTGTGTGTGTGTGTGTGTGAGAGAGAGAGAGAGAGAGAGAGAGAGAGAGAGAGAGAGTGTTGTGTGTGTGTGAGAGAGAGAGAGAGAGAGAGAGAGAGAGAGAGAGTGTGTGTTGTGTGTGTGTGTGTGTGTGTGTGTGTGTGTGTGAGAGAGAGAGAGAGAGAGAGAGAGAGAGAGAGAGAGAGAGAGATGGGGGGGGGGGGGGGGGGGGGGAACTCGCAGTTATTTTCATTGCATCGATTCCGTGTCGTGCACGTTGACACGGAAAAAGCAGTTCGTCTGATCTGAGAGCGCCTCCCCTCCTCACCATTCCATCACGCAGCTTATGGAAAATATTGGTACAGACAACACAGAGATTGTGGCCCGCCTGCAGACAGCTTCGGGTACAGAGCAGTAACGGTTTTCCTCGCTGGGCGCCAGCCATTTTTCAAAGCGGGTCACGCGCCAACGTTTTTGTCGTCTGCAGGCCATGTTGACATACCAAGAGCGCATGCGCGGAAGAACATGCGGCACAAAGCAGTCGACACAACACAGCCACACCGCACAGCAAAACCCTGGCGGTTTCACGTCGGACATACCAGCTGGGAAAAGGGAGGTCAGGTCTACCACACCTCGGACTCTCACGGATCTCCTCATAGGTGAGTGAGAGCGCGCGCGAGGTTGTGAGGAAGAGTGGTCGCCTGTCGGATCGAGACGTGAGACTGAGAGAGCAGGAAGCAGAGCGATGAAGACGATTTCTCAGTCACTGTCTGAATATAACGGCGCTGCTGGCTGTCTCTCGTCCTCTCCCTCTCTCTTTCTTGCACCCACACCTAATCCTTAGCTGGTAGCCAGTGGAAACCCCCGCCACACGTTAATTCCTGTCCTTTGTCCTGCGCTCTCTCTCTCTCTTCGTCTTTTGCATGTGGGGCAGCCTTGGTTACGTTGGTATACCCTGTCTCAGTGGAAAGTACGTAGTCTGGCCTTCGCGAGCTGAAAGTACAGAGCTCCTACTGTTGCGTAGCTCTGCCAGCTAGGCGAGGGTAAACTCTGTATTGATCTTGTCCCGGCTGCATCGATCTGTGAGCCGGGGGGCGCCATATGGCTCGATCCCCAGTATGTGTTCAGGATGTGTCGGCGACCTCATAGTTTGTGTTCACGGGGACAATTTGATAACAGGACTCAACCAAACAAGCAGATCGTGAAAGAAAAGAAAACATTTCCACGGAGGTCTTAGGCAACCGCCTCGACTGTTAATGTGTTATTCGCTGCTATCAACTGTTGACAGTTCATATTTCTTCTCTTGGTGGCAGAACACACTGAATTCACTGAAATGCACTGCCAAAACTGCAAATGCAGAGGGAGAGCGTCGGGCTGGTCGGTATGTAGACCAATACCCACGATGCGTCTAATGTTTGAGACCATCTCTCTTTCACGAGGTCACTGGAGCGTGCCATTGTGTTGCGGCTGTGCTCGATATGCCTCGATTCTTCCTGTGTGTAAGACCTCTGTACAGACCTCAGTATGTTGCAGACGTACTTTTGTGTGAATGTATATGTATGTGTGTGTGTACATATCTGTGTGTGTGTGTGTGTGTTTGTGTGTAATTGTGTGTGTGTATGTGTGTGTGTGTGTGTGTGTGTGTGTGTGTGTGTGTGTGTGTGTGAGAGAGAGAGAGAGAGAGAGAGAGAGAGAGAGAGAGAGAGAGAGAGAGAGAGAGAGAGAGATTGATTGATTGTTGTGCGGGAGCGAGCGTGTGCATATGTGTGTTAGTCCGAGCATACGAACTTATCAATGTGCACACGCAGAAGTCTCAAAGGTGAACGCGTGGGTGTACGCTTGTATGCGTGATGTGTGTTGGTGTGTGTATGTGTGTATTACTTCTCCATACCGTTTAAGATCTGTGCAATCAGTGTCTTTCTCTTACATTTCGATGTTCACGGCACTAACTGACACAACGCCGGAGCGCATTGAGTCGCATAAAGTGTACACTTATAATTATCATCGCAACATTCCTGGACAATGAAGTCCCGCTTGACTGTGTTTTACTTATTCACAAATTCATCGCAACACGCGTTGGGTGTTGTCACTGGGTAGAATTTGTTGAACTTTGAAGAGACAAGATGAACTGCTTGAAAAGTGTAAAGAGACACTTGAAAGAGGGGTGAGGTGGGTTGGGGTGTGCAGGTTCATATGGGCAAAGAAAGTGTCAGCTGATACAAGTGGGAGTCGAAACTTTTTTGTATATGGTCAGTGGTCTATTTGAAGAGGTAGGTGAGGTTGAGAGGGGAGGGGGGCGGGGTAGGAGGAAGAGGGAGAAGTGTTGAGGAGGAAACAAGGAGACCGAGTTGTTGATGGAGTGAAGGGTGACTGTCCTTTGAGGAGTGGCTATATGACAGTTGATAGGATCGCTCTGTGCATACTCGCTCAAGCATGTCACCCCACCTCAACTGCTGCTGCCTCGCTCTTTTTGTTTCTGTATCTATTGACACAGAGTCGCATGCCCCAGTTTGCCTGCAAGAGGCCTGTGGTGACGCAGATGCAACCAAAGATAGGGGTTTGCATGCCTTCACCTCGAAAATGACAACACTAAACAGTTGGGAGTGTCTCAGCAGAAATGACTGCGTCTTGGAAAGAAACAGTAAGCTGATGGAGGTGCACTAAATGCAAAAGGAGAAGCTGTGGATACTGCGTCCATCAGATCATGAAAGGTGACATGTGCCGTGAGTTCCATCATTATAAAGATGCATGCTGTGTTTGATGTGGTAAATGGGGGGAAGGAGGGTACGAAAGAGAAAGGAGAGAGAGAGAGGGGGGGGGGGGAGAGAGAGAGAGAGAAGGAGGAGGGAGGGAGGGAGGGAGGGGAGGAGAGAGAGAGAGAGAGAGAGAGAGAGAGAGAGAGAGAGAGAGAGAGAGAGAGAGAGAGAGAGATGTACAGGCCATTTCTGGGACACACGCAGGCGCACAGCAGGCAGGCATACACGCACTTACGTTTGTAAATAAGTATGCACATACACTCCTGAGCACATGCATGCCCGTACGCAGGCTTGAATAAAAAGAAGAGGTCAATGTTTGAGGCGAAATGCACCCATTGTTTGGCGAACTCTTTAACAACGACATCCACAAGGATTAGAGGATATTTTGGGCAACTGTAGATCATAATCGTCTTCACTGTAGTAAAAGTACTGCATTTATTAAGGAAAAGTCTAAAACGGAAAACAGCTCATCCGATAGCTAGTAACTAGTTTGTATATGTCTGCGTGTGTTTTAGATTTATGTGTCTTGTGCGCCAAAACATAATATTATTCTATTAATTCAGCATCGCCTGTCGAAGTTTTGGTTTAGGAATGCGACGTGGGCTGCAATGAAAAAAATCTTCCCCCGGTAATTTGTTGACAACCTTCTGACACGCGCTTCGTCTTAGTAGCTTCTTGGCCGAGGCTAATGATAGATGCTAATGCCAGGCGAGCTTTCCACACGCAGGGCTGCACAGAGCAGGGACGCTGCTAGGGCCAGGCGCACGCTGTACATCGCAGTGCACGTGTGGCGTGACAGCCGTGCTGCACGCCTTGTTACTGCAGCAAGAGAGGGCTTGACAGGTCACCCTGACGGTGCTTGATCAGAATGGGTGATGTGCTTCGGATTTCTACAGAGAAATCCCACAAGGAGGTTGAGTTTTCGATGGCTTGTGAGTACAGTTTGCTGTCAGAGAAAAACAAGATGTATGGAAGTCAAAACCCTTACTTGTCGTGGACGTTTCCCAGATAAGATAAGGCAATAAGCAATTGACCATCCCCGCAGTCACTTTATCTACTGTCTGCCTTAACAGTTTGATGTGCTTAACTGCAATCCATTGGTCGCGGGGGGTCTATGTGTTTCAAACTTTGTTTCACAGCAGACGACATTAAACGAGGTCTTACAACATACCTAGAGTTAAAATATAATTCTACGCATGCAGTGAGTATTTTACCCTCTTCGCCATCGCATTTGGTCCAAATATCCCTTTGTTGTTGTCGTTGTTTACGTAGCTGTCGTCATACTTCACATTAAATCATTGCGACATGCTACAATCTTAGTTCGAGGACTACAATTTTTGTATTCTTCGTATTACTGAATTGAAGTCTCTTGTCCTTGATTTCGCAGCAGTCCCATTTTTCGGTGTGTGTGTGTGTGTGTGTGTGTGTGTGTGTGTGTGTGTGTGTGTGTGTGTGTGCGCGCGCGCGCGCGCGCGTTTCTTTCGTTCTCAAAAAGGAACGACGCGATTTTGGGCATTGTACAAACGTGCTTTTCGAGAGAATACTTGTTTTGACAACTCACTTCACAGACACCAAAACCCTAACCAAGCACAACAGACAGGTAATTCCTGGAGGGGTTTGTTCTCTTATCCCTTTCTCATGGCAGTGGTCCACGCTTTCGCAGGTCTTCTTTGTTCTAAACATTTGGGACAAAGATGGAATCCTGTGGTATTGGACCAGGTGGTCTCTCACAAAGGGAAGTCTGTCACGTGATACAGGGCACAGCCTTGCCCTTAGTGGACAGGGAAGCTTCTCTACCTTCTCCCATTCCTTCCAGACGGCTGTGTCCGCAGACTCTCGTTAAGCAGGTGGACAATGGGCAGGGCCGGATGTTGGGCAGTCAGCTGGTCACTCATCCATCCCTGGGTCAGAGAACCACGCCCACCATCACTTACCTACTGGCTGACCTTAATCGACCGTGACCTAAGAATGGGGGGGGGGGGGGGGAGGGAGGGAGGGAGGGAGGGAGAGAGAGAGAGAGAGAGAGAGAGAGAGAGAGAGAGAGAGAGAGAGAGAGAGAGAGAGAGAGAGAGAGAGAGAGAGAGAGAGAGAGAGAGAGAGAGAGAGAGGGAAGTTTCTAATTATGAAATACGCGTGTACTGTTCGTAATTTGTGTAATCCGAAACATCGGCCGAAGTATATGGGCGTCAAATGTCACGACTTTGAACAGTTTGGTTATTGTACAATGTATCTCTAAAGAGACGAACACTAAAATGTCATCT
The DNA here is from genome assembly GCA_034096865.1 of Theodoxus fluviatilis. Lineage (NCBI taxonomy): Eukaryota > Metazoa > Mollusca > Gastropoda > Cycloneritida > Neritidae > Theodoxus > Theodoxus fluviatilis. The sequence goes on along the minus strand of JAWQFJ010029088.1, from coordinate 138,600 downwards.
CCATTTAGTTCTCTTTTGTGTTCCACATTTAGTATTTTTCATACCAGGGCCTGAAACGGACCTCTTTTTTTACAATGCATGAAAAAGATAATGTTCCTATGAAGCAGTATAAACAACGTTGGGATGAGACTATCATCACATGTAATATGAAATATTTTTACGGAACTTTACATGAAAAATATGCTTCCGAAATTTTCTCACGTGTTCCGGTCGCCATTACTCTCGTTGTCGCTCGAAAGAATGGCCGTGAGACAAACCCTCTTCCTGCACTCTGTAGACAAAGAAGCTCCAACCAGGACGCCTAAATAATTGATAAAGGTGGGCGACACCCATTGCAAAGCATTAGTCATCAGAGGCAGTGGCAGAGAGAGAGAGAGAGAGAGAGAGAGAGAGAGAGAGAGAGAGAGAGAGAGAGAGAGAGAGAGAGGAGAGAGAGCAGGTTGGGTTATATTGTTATTGATCTCTTTGTGGCTCGTGGATTGCAGACTAACGGCAAGGACGGTCATTGCCGCCCAGCTAGCTCTCTCCCTCTCTGTGTACGCGTTGGCCCTTGCTTCCGCTCTTTGTTGGCAGCGCTTGGGGGGAACAAAAAGTGACGCCTCCCTCCAGCAACGTGTCGCAACGCAACGCAACGCCAAGCGTTGTTAGGTGTTTTTGATCCCCTTGTGGCGTTTACTGCTTAGGCCACACACAAACAGAAAATTTAATAGTTGCGGTTACGGTAACCCAACCGGCCCTTCTTTTTTTTTCGTGCCGATTCTAGTCTTTTTTCGATCGTGAACGAGAGAGAGAGAGAGAGAGAGAGAGAGAGAGAGAAAGAGAGAGAGAGTGAGAGAGAGAGAGAGAGAGAGAGAGAGAGAGAGAGAGAGAGAGAGAGACTGAAGGTAAACAATAAACATACGCTGTCCCATCTTCCCTATGAGCGCTATTTAAGTATACAAAAAAGGCGTTTTCAGCGAAAGATAAATTCTTATTTATGTTCAGATCAATCTACTGCATACACGACGTTTCATCATATAAAAAAACACACACATCACACATGTATACACGCACGTGCACAAATGCACGCAGTCTCAATCTGGCCTCCTAACAAAATAAGTCTGGTCTACCTAACGATGCCCCACTTCCACACACACACACACACACACACACACACCCCCCCCACCCCCTCCCCCCTATGTTGCCTCTGACAATTTTTTTGTTTAGCCCGAGATATTCTGATACACACCAGCGAAGACAAATGTTCTCTGGCGTGCCTGAATACTGCCTAGGTTGTGAAGGTCGCTTGAGTTTTTGTGTGGAGAACCTTTGCCAAGTCCTTTCAGTCGTGCATTGTTGACAAAGGCTGTGCCCTTTTTATCTTCTCCATTATCTAATGATGGCGCCAAGGCAGTGTAGTAAACTCCAGTTATTGTCTCGTTGTAGAGGGATAAAAGTGCGCTGCATTTGCATATTTGTATGGAATCTTTTTCCAGTTCAGAATGAAATGCAGACTGCTTCTTTGGATCAGCACTGCTCTTTCTTCACTCCTTAGCATCAGCTCTGCGGGAGAGCAAACGTTTTCCATTTCTCTAGAAACTGTTACCCTCTTTCACGCTTTCCCCCACTATTAATAGATTTTCTTTGTTACAGATTTTTTTCTCCCTAGTCCCCTTTGTGTCTGCTTTCACGCAGTCTTTTGGCCACATGCACACATACTTGTAGACCCAACCCAACCCCCACCCCCCACCCCACCCTCTCTCTCTCTCTCTCTCTCTCTCTCTCTCTCTCTCTCTCTCTCTCTCTCTCTCTCTCTCTCCCCTCCGAATTTGTTTCCCTTTCTTTTCCTCCTAATCCGATGTCCGCAGAGGACAGGTATTGGGTTATCTGGCAAAGAGTTGTTCCATTGTAGTGGCCTTGCGCGGATGCGGTTGTGAGTGTACGTTATGCCTCTGTACCATGCACGTAAGTACATGAATGTCTGTGTGAGTGAATGAGTGTACTGTATGTGCGTGTGGACCTGTATGTCCTGGGTGTATAGAATGGTGTATGCTTATCAGCATGTCTGGCTGGCTGAAGAACGTTCTGTACTGAGTCAGGGCGGGGCACCTTAGTGGGAGATGACTGGAGTTCAGTTCAGTTCAGTCTCTTAACCCTGAGATGGGTTGTTGAGGCACCACTGATGACTTTCGGACAATCTTCCTCCATCGATCTCTATCCTCTGTGGCTCGCTGTGAGTCAGCAAAGGTCAAGCCTGTCCACTCTTTGACGTTGTCTTCCCACCTCTTTCTCTGCCTGCCTCTCCTTCTCCCACCTGGTACGGTACCTTGCAGGATGGTCTTGGCCAGCCCACTGCCTCTTGACACGTGACCGTACCACTTCAGCTTTCTGCTTTTCACGATTGAGAGCAGGTCTTCGTACTGTCCAATTGCTCTCCTGATCCTGTTGCTGACTTCCTCATTCGTGACATGGTCTTTATATGAGATGTTCAGAATCTTGCGGTAGCATCTCATTTCCAGGGCTTGTATCCGTCTCTGTAGTTCAGATGTGAGTGTCCAGGACTCGCATGCATACAAGAATACGGAGATGGCCAGCGTGCGCATGAGCCTGATCTTCGACCCGAGAGTGATATTTCTGTCACGCCATATTGGCTTCAACTTTGCCAATGCTGCTGTTGTTTGTGCTATTCTGGACAGTATCTGGAGTAGCAGCATGGATTTCCTCAGGGATCTGTATACAATGTGCAGCACTCAATGTGTAGCTCCTCATGTGGAACCCTTGTCTACATACGTGTGCCCAGAAAGTTTGACCTCGTGTGACCTGAACTATGCCAGTGTCTCATCATAAACAATTTACTAATACACATTGCTTGCGCACTCACCACATGATTGTTTTGTCTTCTGCAATTATCTGTATGCCCCAGTGCCTGCCTCCTTGTAGCATCTTTGGCTGCTTGGGGTTGGCCCTGGCTGAGCTGCTTGAGCAGGCCCGGAAAATCTAGCAGCCTGGGGTTCTAGCTGATGAGTGGCTCCGGGCGTATGTTACACTGCATGTATTATTCACGTGCATGATCCCTGTACCTGCATATATGACGTCGAAAGATATGACCCGTATTACGACCATTCTTCATTCAAAACGCTCAACTGCTCACCGATGCATAATGGAGTGCAAGCTGTTTACTGCCCTGTACTGATGAGGAGGCCGCAACCCTATCCTAGAGATCATGGGGGTCACACAAGTCTACCCCAGGCAGAATGCGCGTCTTGGAAAACCGTGTCCTAGCACGCAAACCTCGCCATTCAAAGGAGGACGTCTGGGTTTCACATTCATCTCTGGAAGGTCATCGCGGTTGTGCCCGTCCCTTTGTGACATTATCTTGCCTTGTCCAACGCGTGGTTCTGCTTGTCTAGTCATGTCCCCTGAACTCAGAACATCCCAAGCCCATTTTCTCCCGCCCTGAGAACCCCGTCTAGGAATTTTTCTTCGGATTGAATATCGCTGCTAGTTCAAACATTCATGCATGTCTGCCCTCGACATTTTTATCTGAGGCAGCGAAACGATGTCGTGATTGATTGCTTTAATGCTGGGTCAGATAAAGTTTCGCGTTTTGTTGAGGTTGATTACCCTTAGGCACGAAACTTTGTTCTGGTTGAATGTGCAGAGCTGTGATTATCATTGCTGGGATCTTGCATACTTAAATGATATTTGTTTTCTGAATATGATGAACATAATGCTATTTCTTGCACCAGACAAATATGTGCCTGTGATGATAAAAGATGCATAATAAAAACAACATATTCAGTTTTTACAATGTAATGTTACATAACGTTTGTCATATAAACCTTGATGATGTGATCCAAACTGCAGCTGTCATCCGAACATTTAACACACTCGGCAAGAAGAACGTGAGCTGCATGGACATGTTTTTTCGCGTAATAAACTCTCTCTGTCTCTCTCTCTCTCTCTCTGTCTCTCTCTCTGTCTCTCTCTCTGTCTGTCTCTCTCTCTGTCTCTCTCTCTGTCTCTCTCTCTGTCTCTCTCTCTCTCTGTCTCTCTCTCTCTCTCTATCTCTATCTCTGTCTGTGTGTGTGTGTGTGTGTGTGTGTGTGTGTGTGCGTGTGTGTGCGTGTGTGTGTGTGTGTGTGTGTCTGCCCGCGTGAGTGCGTGTGTGTTTGTGTCTGTGTCAGTGAGTGTTTATTGTCTGTTTACCTTCCATTGAACATTTCTGACCGAAATTTGTCTTGACCCTGTGGTTAGTCTCTGGGTAGAACTTCAATCCTTTACTGCGTAAATCGATGGCAAGCAACCTGTTGCCAGGGCCGTAGCTTTCGCAGTGAACGGGATGCAGAGTGAACGAGCTAATGTCCGCTCGATTTGTCATCGCTGAGAAAACAAATACAACATTTCTTCGTACGGGTAAGTAGCAGGAAGAAGAAAAACCGCTGTTGTTAATTGATCTACGTGATTACCAGATCATGTATTTGTCTTTCACTCTTCGCTGACGATGAATTTGCCACGCACTGGGCAGTGACTTTCGATAATTTCAGTCCTATGAAATGACTGAAAGATTCGAGCGAAGTGAATCTATTACTCTTGTCACTAGACTATGTCCACGGTTTAGATCTTTTCTTAGGTTTACTTCTGCTCTGCGGTTTACTTCTGCTCTACGATTTACTTCTGCTCTATGGTTTACTTCTGCTCTATTGTTTACTCTTGCTCTTCAGCTTACTTCTGTTCAATGGTTTACTTTTGCTCCAAGTGCGATTATAGCTATTATGTTCTCCCTTTGCTTTACTTTGATTCCGTGGTGACTGAATTGATTCGTCTGTCTTGGATCAACATTGCATCAGATGACAAAACCTTCCATTTGTATTTATTTTAACTTTCCTCTTTATGTTGTCACTTTATCAATGGGTTGATAAACTTTCGCGGAAGATTGCGAAGAAAGCCGCCACACAAAATCAGTAAGGCCGAGAATATTTTGCAGTCTCCTAAGTTTTCATGTGGCGTCATTTTATCACTCCTACAGGATGCGTTTTCACAGATACACGATAATTGATCATTTATTCGTTGAAAGGTTGGTAGAAACCGCTGATGTGATTGGAAGAAAAGGTACGTGGTCATTGTTGATTTATGTGCACGTGTATTGGACGTCCTGACGATACCTTCACAAACTACGCAATATCCTAGTTACGTTGGTTGTCGTCAGACTGAATCAATACAGAACAGCCTTAGACACTACTGGCCATGTCACGAGTCTGTGTTGTTGTTATTCTATGAGCGCTGCTGACGACAGCCGAGGTTTCCCTGTGGGGAAGGGCTGCCGTGTCTGCCACAGTATGCGGCCATGAGAGACAGTATCAGGTCAAAGTCCTGACGACTACAACGCTGTACAAGTCTTTTACTGACCGCCCCCCTAAATCGGCCTTGCAATGCCAACTGCACACACACATATATCACTCTCCCTGCCTTCTTCCCCCCCCCCCCCAACCCCCATCTCCATCCCCCTCACCCCCATATCACCCCCTCCCCCCCCCCCCCATCTCCCAGGTGGCCGGGGTTAAGAATAATAGACACGCGTACAAGATGTCTCTGGACGTTTCCCATTAGCCGAATACCTAGAGAAATGGAGTCTTGACTTGCTCACAATCCAACATCAGTGAATTGGCTGGTCAATGACCTTACATAGCCTACAAAGGCTGAGAGGGCACAAAACTCAATCCATCCATCCATGCATCCATCCTGCACTCTTCCTTCCTCTCCAGCCCCTACTCCCCCCCACCACCATTGCAACCCTCGCGTCTGAAATTGCAACCCTCTCTTCTCGTATCTCTCTATGCTCCACTTCTCCTGCGTCGTCCCTGTCCCTCTCCCTCCCCCACCCCCTCCTTCCAGTTCTCCACTCTGCCCCCCTTCTGTGTCTAGCCCCAAAACGACGTAGTTGAGATCCAGTTTCAGAAATACCAAAGCTGGTGTCTCAGGCTGAAGCCTGATGGTCGTGAAAATCGTTCCTAACCTTTAGAATTTTCACACACACACACCCCACCCCCCCAATCTATCTCCCTTTGTTTTATTCACGCCTACAGTCATAGGTAGAGGAGACAACAGAACGTGTCTTTAAGCTCGCGAAGTCTTTTCTGTCTGATTAGTAAATGAACATATTTAATGAGCATCGTATAAAAATAGATCGGCTACCGATGGCATGCTTTTGAAATTCACATCTTGTCATCATTTTCTCGTGGTTTTTGTCATCGTCTGATTCGCAGTGTAAGGGTGTCGCTAAAGGATGTGGGACTGTTGATATATATGAGACACATTTTTGGTGAGCACTTCCCTTTTTCTTCGCTGAAGACCTGAGTGAGTCATGACACTATGCAGTATGGGATTGCTGTGTAGAAAACATAGCTCTAGCAGTAATGTGAAACGATGCAGCACACACTGGGTATACGGTCTACCGTGTGTTTGGCGGTGTGCACTTTAGGTGAGCCAGGAATGCTAGGAACACGAAGTTCCTTTCAGCTTGTCTTCTTGCCGCCTTGCCCCATGCAAATGCGAAATCTCTTTCCTCACAGTCGGACTTGACTTGGATGGACTTTTTGTCAAGCGAGTTTTCAAGTGTAATGTTTCAACAGTTGAGGCACCTATTGACGACTCTTTTGCATGTCTGTGTTGCTCTTGCAGTTTGTGCAGGTGTTTCTTTTGCACAGCGGCTACCAGTCCCCACCAACAAACATTTGTGTTGCGACTCATAATCAACAAAGGGGAACAGAGCTGAAAACTGGCTGGCTTATGAGGGAGATATATTGGTGTTTCGTTGTTATTCTGTTTTCTGTTCTCATCGTGGTGGTTGTCGGCTAACATTTTTAATGGAGAGTTGTTGATTTTATAGGCGGGCATCACGTTTACTGGACTGCCTTGATCCAGTTATCACTTAATGGGCTGATGAATCGTTAAAGATGAATAACTAACTTGGGAACCATTACTTGACTGGCTGTTTCTCTAATCAGCTCTGGTGATTTTACATAGCCTACAAAGGCTGATAGGCCGCGAAATATCATTATCATCATCATCATCATCATCATCATCATCATCATCATCATCATGACAGACATCACTCTCTGTTCTTCCTAATTCATTTCCTTTGGCGTGGGCTTGATATTGCTAACCTTATCACGCAAAAGGCTTGTTTTCTTCGGTTTACATGTGATGTCACGGTGTGTGCTGTCATGAATAAGAAGCTGTCGTGTGTTAAGTGTGCTGGTGGAATCCTCCAGGGTTTTTTATACCCACAAATTTGAAAGCAGACTTTCATTGCAGGGAAGTATCGTGACTAATCAAATCTTCCGTTCACACAGTAGTCAAGTACCGTATATAGAAGTTACGACCTCAAAACTCAGCGATCGGAAACGATAAATGCGAGTGTGACCGAAAACAGCGTATCAGGTTCCATTGTGGTGTAGTTGTGCATTAACGACTCGCTGTCACGCTGTCTCGCTCCAACAGTCACCCCATTCAAAACTGAGGAGGACGCTGGCTGCTGCGGGCAGGATGACGAGAACAGGTGAATCCGCAACGTATTCCCCTCACGTACTCGACCCGGGGGTGGGGGTTAAGTGTCTAGGTTGAAGGGTTGGGGGCGGGCATGGGTACAAGGGACAGGCGAAAGGTAGAGATGAAGGGATTAGAAACATGGTGGGAGAGTTTCATGGGTAGAGTGTTAGAAGAAGAGAGAGAGAAAGAGAGATAGAAGGAAGCAGAGAGAGAGAGTGAGAGAGAGAGAGAGAGAGAGAGAGATGAGACAGAGAGAGAGAGAAAGAGAGAGAGAGTGCTGACTGGAGAGATGGAAGGGAGAAAGGATACAGTAGAACTGGCTTAGGAGTAAGAGATGTAGAGAGAGAATTGATGGGGTAGAGAGGTGGTGTTGGTGAGAGGGGTTAGGGGGTAATCGGAAGGTCAGATGGGTAAAGGAGCAGAGAAGCAGTGAGTGGGGTAAGGGGGTAGAGAAGTGCTAAGAATGTCAAGGGGTAGATCGATCTTGAAATAGGTTGCTTGACAAAGAAACAGTAAGTAGGATAAGATGGTATAAAAAGGTGAGATGGTAATAGGTTAGAGAAAATTTGAGAATGGTGAGGGGTAGGCAGATGGTGAAAGAGCTGAGGGTATAGGGCTGAGAGGGGATAAGGAGTGCAGAGTAGTAAGTGGGTAGACGGCCTAATGGGGAAGAGAATAAGTGGTGAGATGGGTTGACGGTGAGTAAGATGCTAAGATGGGTTATGGGGCAGGCAGGTGACGGGAGAGGAGTCGGAGATGAGGGGGGAGGGTCTACTGGGTAGAGAAGTGAGGGAAAGGAGGATAAGGGAAGGAATGGAGGAAGTGGATATAACGATAAGAGAAGTTGGGGTATTAGACCAGGGGATGGGGAAAATGGCTGTCAAGGGCATGATGATGATGATGATGATGATGATGATGATGATGATGATGATGATGATGATGATGATGATGATGATGAGGAGGAGGAGGAGGAGGAGGAGGAGGAGGAGGAGGAGGAGGAGGAAGATGATGATGATGAGTAACGAAAGGTGTAGAGGACAGTCTCACAGCTGTCGCGTCATCAGGGTCCAGAGCATCAGCCGTTGACAATGTTGTCGTTGGATCGATACGGCAGAGTAAGTGCAACGTGCGTGAAGACGTGCCCAACTCGAGAGCATGTCAACCAAACCTGTTGTCCTGCCCTGCAGGCATGGAGTTTATGAGACAGAAGTGAACGAGTGCAGTTGCGTTTTGATCATATAGTTTATGTCTTTTCATTTGCCTGGGTAACAAAACACGAATACCTCCTGTGCATCTGCTCAGTTTCGTTATTGATCTTTTCAATCTTTTGATGCTTTACGTTTCCCCGTCTGAGCGACGTTTTGAATGTGCGCGTGGGGTTTTGTGTAATAACACTTCAGTCATACCTGTTTCTTGAATCGCTTTGCACTTTTATCCTCTTTGGACAGTTTGATCGATCCCCTCATGTTTACCGCGGTGTTTCCTGTCAAACAGGCGTTTCATGCAGAAACGACTGGACTGCGTGATAAGCCGCAACGTTCCACACAAAGGCGTTCCTGGCATTTGGCGTCCTCCTTCCAAATCGGCTTGACTGGAAACGGTAGCGCCACTCCAGCAAGTGCTCTGTTTGCACAACCCGCCTGTAGTCGCCTTGCAAAGTTTCGAGTGGGAGCGAGTCCCTATCTGTGTGAATTATTGCTGCCTCCAGGTAAACTCTGACGTACGGCTTCCTCCAGTTCAGTTCCTGTAAATTATGGGTGCACACCGGTGTTAATATATTTTGGGTACCCTGTAAAATGAAACATTTTTGTTCTGTTACCCACTGGCTGAGATACAGAGCTTTAAATGTCAATACTTTGAGTCCGGAAAAGTGTTGAAAACTCGCCGTCACATATACCAAACACGTTACCTAAATTGAATCGAGAGATGTACATAAACTGAAGTGTATACACACAGTCGAACACAACTCACGAAGAACTATTGCTACTATTTGTAAAATGGTTGAATCTACTAAATGTGACAAATTTAACACTCCATAACTAGAACTGTACCATATCTGTTCACTGTGGTCCTGTGACACTGCGTAACATTACCTCGGTATTCGAAGTGCTGCACGCACTATACATGTACATATGTACAGCTTACAACTTGCAAGACGAAAATGCGTGCTGTGGCTGTGTAACACCCACTTGAAGAAATTCGACCATCCTCCAAGACAACATGACACAACAACACACTCCCCTAGGTAGTCGGCTCTGCAGTTTAATGAAGTTACATGAAATGACCTCTGGAAGCTTTATCACAAGTAGCGATGACGAGGATGGTGATAATAGCGATGAAGATTCTGCTGCTGCTGCTGCTGCTGCTGATAGTCGGTCTCGCTATTTACACACGCTTATTGCAAAGAAGAGGAACGTTACTAGATAACCTGTACTGTGGCATCTGTAATCATTGTAGGATTTTCTGTTTGTTTCCTTGTTATATGCATACTTTTCTCTTCTGAACAGATTCTTATGTTACGGTTATCTACAGCAGTTATAACAGTTAAAGGATGATAACGGAAGAACCACGTTTGTCTATAACATTGCATACTTTCTACTGCGCCGCGGAACTTTTGGTCTCTGTTAGATTCCAGGGCAGTGGTGCCTTTAACTTTTTTTAATTGAAATGTGCAGAATTCTCACTTGCTCTTGCAGTACAAAGGATGGCAGACGGTGGAGACTTGTGAAATTTTACACCGCGTCGACTGAACCATAAGATGAACGCTTTATGATGTCCCTTTCAAAACTGTCAGGCTGCTAGAAAATTGAACAGGCCTCCAGGCAGCGTCGCATTGCTGGGTCTGAATAATTCACATGTGACAACCAATGTGCTGATAAGAGCGGAAACGGGGTCAGAGGTAGGAGAAGTTCTAAGGGATTGATAATGAATTTTGTTATGACTTTTCTTCAAGATTTATGGTCCCTGTGCTTCTTCTGCATGCATGGGTTTTTGGTCAGATTATCCTGGTCTTGTTCTTGCCGCTGCTGCTGCTTGAACTGTTATTGATTTGCTATAATTTCTGTTTATCATTTATGTATTGTAAATGTAATGAATGTCAATCACAACTGAAAATAATATAGATGCAGCCTCTGGTGTTTACGTAACAAGGCCGAATGCTAAACTAATTTTTAAAAATTTAATTGAAACGGCTTTCACGGGATAGTTACGTTGATGCCAGGTTCAAAGTATACATATACAAGAGAAAGATAAGGGTGCTAGCTTTTATACGAGTGTTGTTACTTTTCACACATTAATGAGTATTCAAAGCGCATGCACACTTTAAGCCTTGGTAGGAAATGCAGTATGATCTGCCAGAATCGACGTGTAACTTTCTGCAGGTTTTGAGGTGTCTTGTGAATAGAAATGAGTAAGCACACAGAGAGAAAGACACGGCCAAGTAACGTTGCTTTGCTTTCATTGTAAGGATTGTATACACATTTGGCATGGAAAACATTTCCAATCATCCAGTATTACACGACGGCTAAAATGCTGATGGTCAGCCATGTTGGTCTGATGGATTCCTTTCCGGATCTTCTTTGATGGATGGTTACAATTTGACGGAAGTTGACGTGTCTAATGTGTACCTGCAGTTTTATGTATGTACGCATCTGTGCATTTGTGTGCGTGAATAAATGTGTGTATGTGTTAGGTATGTGTGTGTGTGTGTGTGTGTGTGTGTGTGTGTGTGTAAGAGAGAGAGAGAGAGAGAGAGAGAGAGAGAGAGAGAGAGAGAGAGAGAGAGAGAGAGAGGAGAGGAGCGGAAAGACAAAGACGAATAGACAAGCAGACGAACGGACCGACGGACGGAGAGATGAAGAGACAGAGACAGACAGACGGACAGACATAGACAGACAGACAGACAGACAGACAGACAGACAGACAGACATACAGACAGACAGACAGACAGACAGACAGACAGACATACAGACAGACAAGACAGACAAGACAGACAAGACAGACAGACAAGACAGACAGATAAGACAGACACACAGACAGACACAGAGATTTGTTATGTAAGAATAAGTGAAAGATCCTGTACCACTCCTCACTAATGTGTAGCTAGCAGAACCCTAGTGGGAGGATGAGAGCACGGAAAGCCTCTCGCTAGAAGGGTACGTGTCTGAAAAGGGATGTGGTTTCTGCTTTGTGCGTGCACTCTATCAACGCATGAAGAAGAACGAGACGATCGTCTGTGTACAACGACACCACAGTGGCTCTCACCAGAAAGTTCACCGTCCTTTTCTACGCTTGCTTGCACACTACATGTACACCCCGTGTTTTATCAGCAGAACACTTGTCGATGGTGAAAAGACTTTGCGGACTGAATAGAAACTCATTTCAGCCAGGCCTAGTCTCGTACACAGCAAAGTCCATTGAAGGTGTTGTGGAAATTTGGGTGTCCAATCCTTTCGTTTACCTCTTTGAAAAAACCATAGTAGCACTACGAGCATGCTTGTCACTGCCAAAAACTTCTGGATGGAAGTGTTCGTTAATGGGGCGGCGTCGCCCATATGATCATTCCTCCTGGCAGAGTGCCCAGAGAACCAAGGATTTCCATCCTGCTGTCGTATATTATCATCTGAATGATTTGAATGGCAATGAGGTCCTTCCTGCCTATCTGTATACACACACATAGACGCATGCAAATTTCTCCCCACCCCCCTCCCTCCCCATCCACCCACCCAGCCCCCAACACTCTACCTCTCCACACGCTCTACATCTCCACACACTCGTGCATATACTCGCACGTTCTTGTTTACGTGCAAACACATAACATGCTCATTCAAATGTGTATGCACTCTAACTGACGCTCTCATCCATGCCTAAACATTATTGTGGTTGTCCGTAGTTTTCGATCTTATCCAGGCTTAAATACTCAGATTCTGACACTGAAAACCTGCTGTGTAAGTGCAGCATCTCTCTCTCTCTCTCTCTCTCTCTCTCTCTCTCTCTCTCTCTTCTCTCTCTCTCTCTCTCTCTCTCTTCTCTCTCTCTCTCTCCTTGTCTCTCTCTGTCTTTGTCTCTGTCTGTTTCTCTCATTGACTCTCTCTCTCATTGTCTCTTTCTGTCTGTCTCTGTCTCTCTCTTTCTATCTCTCTTTCTCTCTGTCTCTGTATCTGTCCGTCTCTCTCTCTCTTTCTCTCTTTCTCTGTCTCTATGTATCTCTCTCTCTATTTCTCTGTCTCTCTCATTATCCATCTGTCTCTCCGTCTCCCTCTCTCTCATTATCCATCTGTCTCTCCGTCTCCCTCTCTCTCTTTCTCTGCATCTGTCCGTCTTTCTGTCTCTCACTCTGTCTCTTTCTGTCCGTCCGTCCGTCCATCTGTCTGTCTGTCTGTCTCTCTCTCCTCTCTCTCCTCTCCTCTCTCTCTCTCCTCTCTCTCTCCTCTCTCCTCTCTCTCTCTCTCTCTCTATCTCTCTCTCTCCCCTCCTCTCTTTCTCTTTCTTTTTCCTCAGATCTGAATCCGAGGAGAACCTCTCTAACGGTATCACTATGGCATCGCAGTGTCTACCTAAACTGATAAGGACGTATGGATTGGAAGGGGAAGAGACTTGTCTGGTCGATGGTGCAGCTCTTTCAAGTCTGCCGCGCCGCGCTCCCGTCATCCCTGGGGAGATAAATAGCCTCGGGGCGATTGCGTGCTGAAGATCAATGGCTGTGATTGCTTTTCTATCACTATCCCGAGCTGACGTCAGCCTTCAATACAGCACTGTTATCTACCGTCCCTGGATTCACTGCCATCCCATCGACCCAGCCTTGATGACACTTTCCTGCTGAAGGCATTGGATTTCTGCTACAGAGTTGTTGTCTTTTTCAGCATGCAGCTTTCGTGGTGTTGCGACTCGACCTTCAGATTTGAATGATACATTACAGAAAATAAGAGTGACAGCTATATGGCACAATGACTGAAAGAAATTTGCCTTGGGCAAACTTGACTTACTTGACTTATTCCCTTGAGTTCCTTGTGGAGCATAGGGCCTCGGCAACAGTCTTCCAGCATACTCGGTTCTGGGCAACTTTCTTCAGCTCTCCCCATGACAGGTTGCAGTTCCTCATCTCCTCCTCGCAGGATTGCCTCCAGGTGGTCTTGGGTGGGCAAAAGCTGTTGTTATTTGTTGACTCCAGCCAAAAACCAAGGCTACGGCAAAATGTTGTTATGTTGTACTCTTATGTGGGGATTATCTTCAGCCGTGGTAAGCTCCTAACATAACAACTGGCATTCTCTGGAGACGGAGATCAAATCCCCTGAAGACGGAGTGTGGCTGCCTATATGGCGGGGTGTTCAAAAACAGTCACACACGCAATCATCTTACCCACTAGGGTGATCCTGAGAGTGTTTAGCACAGGCACGCAACAACAAACAACAACAACTGAAAGAAATAGTGTCGTAATAAGAAGACTATGTATTCCGTGCTTGCTTTTATCGACGTTTGTTTTATGAGTTGTGTCTCATTTAGACAACGCTTTTCAAGAACAGTGTTTGAACTAACAGATGGGTGTTTGATGAATGATATCGTAGCAGAGCAGTTCTAACTGTTTTTACTCAGATGGATGAGTCACTTTCCAAAATTGGGCGCCTTAAAAATTGTCATGAGCTCTCTTATTGAAAAAATCTGAGATATTCACACATTCTTTTTCTTCTTCGCATAATCTATTGGTAACATTACTATTGAAAAAAATTTCCTCCGAAAAAAATCAATCCCGTTTGTTCAATAGAAAATACATTCATTTGGGAATTTTCCTTAAGGTGCTATCATCGTCTCATCTAGAGCAGAAAAAGATGCAGTAAACGCTACGACAGTGGGTTTCAATTCACAAGATCTCCCATCAAGGCCAGTAGCTGAACGTGTTGCATTGATCCGTCACAATCCTCTCTCTTTTCACTCGACCCCGTGCCGCATGAACACACTGGATGATTGCGGTTTTCCGTGTCAAATGACAGCGGGGAGTTGTGGCTTTGGTGGAACGTCAAACAACAGCTGCACTTCGTCTGCAGAGCGATCTTTGCCAAGTGGCGTCACTCTGTGCTCAGGAAGACGACAAAGGAGAGCACTTACTGCTCTCTAGGGTGACCCAGTGCTCTTGCTGTGCTTAGTGCTGACCAAGTGAAGGTCACGAATTGTCTGCGAACCACACGTGCTTTTTCATGCTCCGCCTCAGAGATGTTTCAGAATAGTGATGTTCTGAAGGATGATTCAGTGCGCAGTTGTTATGCCTTATGTCAAAGGTGATCATGTTGATTATGGATGTCCCTGCTGCTGTGCTGCTGTTGCTGCTGCTGTTAGTGATGATGGATGAATGATGGAGGGATGGGATGGGATGGGATGGGATGATGATGATGACGACGACGACGACGGTGGCGGTGGCGGCCAATATGTGTCTTTTCTTGTATAGCTGATGACAATACTCCTGCTTTATTCGACGCCTTTATTATGACTTGTAGGAGTTCCATCCATATATGGTGCCCCCCCCTAAATTGTGCTGCTTGAGACCGTCTAGGGTCGAGCTAGAGCTACTGGAGTAAGGCCCGGAAAGCTGCATGACTACAGGCTCTAGCTGACAAGGGAAGCATCTAGCGACAGCCGCCGTGTGCGATTCTCGATGAAAATTAGATTGTAATTTGAACATACGTGTGTGTATGTGTGCGCATGAGTGCGTGCATGCGTGCTTGCGTGTGTGTGTATGTGTGTGTGTTTGTGTATGTGTGTGTGTTTATGTTTGTGTTTTTAAATGTGTGTGTGTGTGTGTTCCTGATGATGATGATGATGATGATGATGATGATGATGATGATGATGATGATGATGATGATGATGATGATGATGATGATGATGATGATTGATGATGATGATATCAGCTGTAATGCATTAATAATTATGTGCGTTGACCAAGATCGGCCTAGTACAAATACCACAATTTCACTCGAAACTTTTATATACAGAGCTGTCAGGGTTGGCTCCATCAGCTCGACCATCAAAGGTCGGACCCAACCATCGTCCTCTGTCAGGAACAGACGGCTTGCAGCCTGGATGGCTTTTCTGTCCGAATGTGTTGCTTGGAAACCCCACCTACAGCCACGCAGTTTCTGCTGAATCAATGATGTGTCTGTACTGTGTGCCTATCTTTTTCGCTGCGACACGCTTCCTTGCTGCTCGGTGAAACAGATTTAAGCGACTGGCGCAGTCCCTACGTCTTTGCTCTGCAGAGCAGTGCTTTCAAACGTCACGACATGAACGAGAGTTCTCTTGTGATGCTTCATCTTTTGCATTGTCTGGATCAGTGTTGGCCTAGTTGTCGGGGGTCGGAAGTCTTGTCGTGGACACTGGCGTCAGAAAGTCAAACCTTGGTCTTTTTCCTTTTCGGAGGTCAGCAGGTCCAGGAATGTAAAACTTCCTGCGATGTAAATATTTCATGGGTAAGACTTTCGAATCAGGGCATGCATAGCAAAGCAATTTTGTTGGAAGCATCTGATTGATTGATCGGTCGCATCGCTTGTCTCTGATAGAGGCTGGTTTTGATATAATTACTT
>JAWQFJ010029088.1:100000-112500 GCA_034096865.1 Theodoxus fluviatilis | reverse complement strand
CCACTCCCAAACACGATCATTTACTTCACTGAAAGTACATTTTCTTACTTTGGCGTACTTCCTGTCGCCACGATCTCCATCTTTCCAGCGAGAAAGAATTGACTCTTTGTCCTTGATTATGCCTTGAATTTGTGTCTTTCCAACAGAAAGGGACTTTGCAATCGAAATAGCACTTTCTCCCGAATTGCTTCTTTTCACAACATCAACTCTTTGCTCTAGAGTCAAAGGAGTACGTTTTCTTTTTCCGAGCAATGATGAACGACCTGCTTTCTCTGCCATGATTTTCTCATTGCGCGCGCTTTCTCGTTCTCGCGCGATTTGACTAATCGACGTCGTCTGCTGCTCCATGAAAATGCTGACTACGTGTATCCAAACGTTCAGCGGATTTATTTCAATGATTAAAAAGAGTGCGATCTCTCGGTCGTAATTTGGACATTTTTGTTGAAAAGTCGTAAAAAGCCTTTAAAGTTCGGTCGTAAACCGCGTTAGAGGGGGAGTCGTAAATGAGAAGGCAAGTAAATAAGGAAAACAACCCGTCAGAAAAATTCTGGTCTTTAAAGAGGGGTAGTCGTAAACGAGGGGGTCGCATTTCAGGGGTTGTACTGTACTTCCACAACCACTTCCCTTCCTGTGATTAACCACTGGGGTGTTTTACTGCAATTTGTCCCCATCATGTGACTTCCGTGGATATGGCTTTCATGGTGACTCACTGTCGAGGCTAGTGTTGTTAGGGTGTGTTTTTGTTCTGTTGTTTTGACTTCCACCTCCACCCTTGCCTTCGCCGTGCTGGCGAAGAGGTCATGTGAAAACGGTTTGTTCGAAATAGAGTTGTGCTGTGTGTTGAAACATTTCCTGATGCTTTAAAAGCACGCTTCTTTTTCCTCCGCAGATCGCCTTGCCGTGAAGTCGGACGTTGACAGCAAGTAAGTAGACTTATTTCATTAATGTTTTTACATGAAACACAGTCAAGTTGCTGTAGGCCCAAGTCATAAAACAATGCCAGCATCAGAATGTCTCAGCTTGTCGCTTTGAATTGTTAGCATTTTTGTCGATATTTCTTTCTCCTAGGTCCTCTCTGTCGAGCCAAGTTGATCATATTCTATGATTGGTTTCTAATGTTTATCTTGTGTCTTACTTTCCACCTTTCCTTTTCATGCTGGAAATGGTTTTTCTGTAGATCGTGGCAAAGTCTCCGTGTACTCAACATCTGTTGCATGATTGTCGAGTTTTTGAAAGTCGGCTCAGAATACGATTTTAATTCATTTTACCATGCCTTTGTCGCCTTGTTCGAAAACCGTGGTTGATTAATTCAAATTTGTCCCAAAATGCTATTGAAAACAGCGTGCTGAAGAAAGGAGGCGCAAACGAGGCAATGCATTAAATCATTCTTTGTGAAATGGCCTTCTCTCAATTTTCTGGATTAGGAGTTTTTTCCTACTTACCCGATGCAAGCCTTTAAACTTCGGTTTTTTGTTCCGCTTTGCTGAGTATGATGACTCCTATGGCACTGCCCAGCAACAGCAGCGACCTTGATTCCTAATTGCTCAATTGTACCTGGCATGTGTCAGCATTGAGTCTAGTCATGAATATTCATAAACCAGGGCTGGATCAGCTGGAATGCTCCCTTCTGTGACTCCAGCCCTAGCTGACCTTTGTTCTTTGACACTAGTCAGGGGCGCTAGCCAGTACTGACCTTCACTATGCAAATGTCCGTCAACGGGTCTGTCTGATTCTCTTGACGTCCTCGTCTGTTTTCCATTGCTGTCGCTCTGTTTAGCTTGAAGAATACTGACAGGCCGCCATATTTGAACCTTGTTTGCATCGATTTGACAGTACGGGTTCGCAAAAGCAAATGGAAAAGTAGGAACGAACGTTTCTGTGTGCAATTTTGAGGTTCATGAATGTAATCTGTATATGGCACGGCATTCGGGTTTATGTGTGTCGGAGGCTTGGGTAGTTATTTTGATCTGTCGATTGAGAAAAATTCCATGGCAGAGATCAAAGATTCTTTTTTAGTTTGTACTTTTTCATTTACATCGTATGCAAACTTCTTAAGTCAGAGTATGGATGAGTTCTTGTTGGGTGTACCTGTTGCCAAATAAATTGCTCCAGAAGTGTGTCAGGCGTAGTTGATATTATTTTTAGCAATAGCGCTTAGGCCCAGAGCAATCGTGGTCATGAGCATTTTATTTTTGCTGATGGCCTCTTTCAGTCTGATGAGCATCGTAAACTGTACACGCTCTGCTGTGATTTGTTGGAGCCAATGGTTTCAATCGCTCCCATCAGTCCATTAGCAAAGATCTAGGTCAGGCAGAACTTCTTTGTCCCTTGCTGAATGTTTGCATTTTCTCTTATCACAGCTCACAAAGATTGCTAAGGTCTATAGCGGTGTCCTCTGACAAGGTCTGGTCTACTTGGACCCTGCTTTGCTCGGGAGAGCAGTGGAAACCGTGTCGTTGTCTAGAAACCGATACTGCTGGCTGTGTTTTAGACGGCTGCCTGTGGGAACGGATCCGTTTTACGAAAACAGTGCTTAAGCCTTCTGCTCAAAAAGTGGGAGAATATAAAGGCGTTGACCTAGTTTTTTCGTGTTATTTAATATGTAGGTGTTAGACGAGTTGTTATTTTCGTACAGAAGTACAAAATATGAATCTTTTTTATAGGTGAGCGCTCCAGTTCTACACGATGAATGCAGTACAGACACTTGCGCTCCTACCTGACCTCTTATACCGCCTTTGTCAACACTTAACATTGCAGAAGTACCATGTTATGGATGTGGATGTACTGTATTTTAGTTGTCATCAGCATGAGTACCTGATGAACTCTTTAGACGATGACCGATAAGACGTTCAAAAACAGCAACTTGCTTTAAAGCGGTTTGAGATCCAAATGTGGATGACAGGTAGTCATATTTAAAATCGATACCATCCCATAATTCCTTATCCATCCACCTGTATGTGTTGAACTGAAATAATATTTTTTAGTTTAAAAGTTGCGCTGTTATCGTTTTATTCGTTTTTGCCTCTGTAAGTGTAACACAAGCGTCTTTTTAAAAGAAAACCCTGTTTTGTTTCAACATACCAAGGTCCCAGGTGGACAGATGTTTTAGAGTCCAACAGCCACCAACCTCGTAAATCGTAGCAAATGTGTTTAGGAGTGTCAGGAAGAGTGCATGTCTCCGTGGGAATCTTCTCTCCCGGCTCGACCCTTTGCTTTGCATCGGCTCCCTGTGGGTTGGGGGTTAAAAGAATAGACCCATCTTGTCTCCCTACACGATTCGTAAGAGGCGAGCCGCGATTTAATCGGGATATCGTGACTTGCATTGAGCTTACTTGGAACTACTCTAGTGATTTTCGAACTCAAATGGCCATACATTGCCTACAAAAACTGATAGGCCGTAAAAACTTCATCCATCCATTACTTTGCATCGTCATTGCACACTACGTGTAGCACCAGAAACACACAGAAACCCTGTTACATGTCACGCTCAATCATCAATACGTCCATACTTCAAGACATCGATGAGAAAGGGCGCATCGGACTCCCCAATCCCTTCGGAATATTATTTGCAAGAATATCGGATTCCACCTGCACTCAGGTGAACCGTCTCTTGGTATGGCCTCAAAGCCTCTCGATTTCCTCCACTTCGATCTGTCAAAGAACAGTGTTGACGCGCTGTCACGTGTTGCCGAAACGTACACCTGTACGTGCGCAGACGTACCTGTGCGTGCCTCTGTTTCCTAGATTGTCGGTTGCGTGGCGGAGAGGACATTTCACAGTGTCAGCAGTTTAAGCTGCCAGGCAAGCAGGCAGTCGGGCAAACCGGTTTTCCGCGACAGGCGGTGGCGTGGAGAGAGGCTGCAAGATGTTTGTTTTCACACCAGAAACAGGCCTCCCGGTGTTGATACTTCACTTTCCCAGTCTTGCAACACTCCAAAGATGGAGAGGTCTGTGTGCAGACAGTGTGAGAAACTCGTGCTCCTTCGTGTAATATTTCGCTTTTGATCAGAAATCCATGCAGGAGGTATGATTTGTTTGATCAAATCATTACATTCCATGATCACCTGAACTGATCACGTCACCATGAGAACCAAATGTCTGGAAATTTTTATCCACGTGCGTCGACCTAACGCTAGTGTACCCGACATTTTGCAGTTGTCTCTTCCGGAAATAGCAGTAGTCGTTAAAAGACTGTTTGCATAGCCATCCGCTCTGGTTTCCTGTCCTGAGTCAACCTCGAGGTCAGCATGACCGCTCGACCGCCATCTGTTATTTCCAACCCTCCAAGCTGATCCGATTTCTCGAGACTCTTGCCTGAATAATGCATGTTCTTTCGCAGCCAGATCGTCTGTCTGCTGCATGGGTCAAGTGACTTGTCTCAATTCTGATGGTAGACATGTAAAGCACTGATCTTCCCTCATTTTGCTTTCTCGAAGTTGCAACTCGCGTGTAAAGTGAACAGGAATAAGGGGCAAGGTTACTTATGTCCTGAGTACGTGGTTTTAAGATGGCACCGTTGCGGGAGTACAAGAGTGGACTCACTGGTTGTTGTGTAGTGTTTTGTACAGGGGCCTGTTGTGTGGCTTGCATCTTGAAGAGGATGATTCTTCAGACGGCAGAGAAATGTTAACTCTAGGTAGTCTGTAGAATTTTTGCATTGCTGATGGTTGGATGATTCTTTATCGCCTGTCAGCATTTGCAGGTCTTGCAAGGCCATTGCTCACTCGAATCAGTGTTACTAGCTGGAACCCGAGCAAGCCATGAGTCCCTGGTCATTCCCCCTTACGAAACAAAGAAGGAGACGTGCTGGGTCTGTCCTCAGCCCCGACCCAAACGGGGTCGTTTTGTTGTGTGACATTGGCTTGCCTACAGGGCAACATATTAGCACACATACACACGTGCTACACAAACGCAATCAAGCACGCACACACACACACACACACACACAGACACACACACACACACACACACACAGACACACACACACAACACACACACACACACACACACACACACACACACACACACACACACACACACACACACACACACACACAATTGGATAGACAAACTCTAGGAAGGGCGGGACTGTGAAGAGACAGGCAGACAAATTAGCAAACAGGCAGGCAGAGACAGACATGCAGGTAGGCGAGCGGATGGATGGTGGTGGTGGTGATGATGATGATGATGATGATGATGATGATGATGATGATGATGATGATGATGATGATGATGATGATGATGATGATGATGATGATGGTGGTGGTGGTGGTGGTGATGGTGGTGATGGTGGAGGGGATGGTGGAGGGGATGGTGGTGGTGGTGGTGGTGGTGGTGGAGTTTTACTGCTTATAAACTTTTGTAGACTATTTAAGGGCATCAATCACGAAAGTCACCAGAGCCAGTCAGAGTAAGCGCGTCACGATTTCCTTAGTAATTCGCCTTTTACGAGTCGGGAAGGGAGGCTTGGTGGGTTTGTTCTGACTTTAAATCACAGAGAGACGAGCGGATGGACGGAAGGATAGTGAATTATTCTGGTTTTACACAGATATTCAGACAGTATGCTGTATTATCAATATGGAACCATTGCAGCATTTTGTACCAATGTCAACCCTATCCCACAAAACCTGCGTCCTCTTGAATCTTACATGTATATGCGATGCTTGCACGCAACATGATTAAATTCTACCTGCTGAACCCTATTATCGAATATTCAGGGTCTTTGATCTTCAGGTTTTATACGCCCCTCTTCCTTCTTCTTCTCATCATTGCGTTCAGGATTTTATTATCAAAGCTTGGGTTGCCATGCAGGTCCTTCAATCCGGACAAGATCGTTCTTTCAACTCTTTGAGGATCGTGGCTGTGGACTCAAGAGATTATGAGGATTCTCCTGAATCCATGACTCCACGCATCAGTGGCCTTGGTGTGACGCACTTAAAACTTGTCAGTGACTGCTTTGTACTCGGGAGGGAGGGAGGGAGGGAGGGAGGGAGGGAGGGAGGGAGGGAGGGAGGGAGGGAGGGAGGGAGAGGGAGAGAGAGAGAGAGAGAGAGAGAGAGAGAGAGAGAGAGAGAGAGAGAGAGAGAGAGAGAGAGAGAGAGAGAGAGAGAGAGAGTCACACACATACATGCACGTGGACACAGATGGACGCACAGACATTCTGCTGCATACACGCGGACTAACACATATCATATGTTACAGTTCACCACGTACACGATGTGACAGATGTACACATTTGGAAATTCTGAGCCATGCATATGGTCGTAAAGTGGAAACATTCTCCTTCCGAACAATTAAAGAACTTGAAAATAAGAGAAGCTATGAGGTATTGAAAACTGGCGCCCAGTGGTATGATGTTTTGAAGAAATGGGTTTTTTAATTGAAGCAATTTGTTTAAGGCAACGCAGTGTTGTCATGCTGATGGCTTTTTATGAATGTGGTATATCAGTTCGGTTGACCAATTGAATGGCTACCAATCAAAAGCTCAGAAAAATACTGTGTTGCTTTAAACAAAAGGATATGGGTTCCAAGACCCATCAACATCTAAATACTGACATACCATACGTGTATATCTGACCCCTCTCACTCTAGCTGACCGATATCTGGAAATGAGGCTAAAGCACGTCCGTCTAATTTGGTGGTGGAGGATCGCATATATGCATGATCGCACGCACACACTTTCAGAAACGCGGACTCCGACACCTAGTCCAACACTCACTTGGACCTTGCGGGCGAGTGAGGAAAATGCGCACTCGACTCTATCAGGTCTTAGTTCTGTACGAGTTACTTCCCCTGACATTTCGTACCACCCGAGATGACCTGCCTGGCGTTACGTGTTTCAGGCTTCAAAGGCTGCCGACGCCGAGGGGGACTGACCTGTGGATGCCAGGGAGGCAAGGACCAGGTGCGATAACCCTGTCTGACCTCCTCTCCAGTCACAGCGAGCCCATCCTCCCACAGGTACGGTCAGGTTGTGGTTATGATACTGGCTTGTAAGAATCTTGTTTATAGACTTGAAAACTCGAAACTTCTTCTACCCTTTTCACTGACTTCGGGTCGCCACTTTTCTATGATGATTTAGTGGGGTTTTCTCTCTGTCATCACCACACTTTTTTTGGTGGTGGATTTTACAAGTAGTAGATGTGCATGTTATGCCTGAATCATTCTAAAATTGAACAGGTAGGTGTTGAGTGTTTTTGAAAGACGCTTTTGTGTGTATAAAACTAACACATGAACTTTACAACATTAGACATGGAACTAGCTTTAAATTGATCAGTACATAACCATGTGTCCATCTAAGAAGAATAGAGAGAGAGAGAGAGAGAGAGAGAGAGAGAGAGAGAGAGAGAGAGAGAGAGAGAGAGAGAGAGAGAGAGAGAGAGAGAGAGAGAGCAGTACTGTTTACAGCAATGAAGAGCTCAACACTACACTGTCCCCTCTTTCCTTCCCACTTTATACCTAGTTCACTCATTCCTCCCTGCTTTGCTTCATGCACAGTGTTCCAGGCCTTATTTGACCTATCACTTTTTGACTCACATGCGAAGCAAAAGTGAGTCTATGTACTGAGCCGTGTCGTCCGTCCGTCCGTCCGTCCGTCCGTCCGGGCGTCCGTCCGTCCGGGCGTAAAAAACTTAAACGTTGGATTTTTCTCGGAGACTATTAAGTCTATCAACACCAAATGTGGCATGATGGTGTATGATGACAAGCCCTCAAAAAATATACATAGTGACTTGACCTTGCTTCAAGGTCAAGGTCACAGGAGCCATAAATGTGGTCTCAAAAACAGTCATTTTTCACATTTTCCCAATTTTCTCCCACGTTATTGAGAATGGCGACCTTAGCTACAAGTGGTATATAGGTCAAAGCAAGCCCTATCTTTTGATACCAGTTTGGTTGACCTTGCTTCAAGGTCAAGGTCACAGGAGCTCTTCAAAGTTGGATTGTATACATATTTTGAAGTGACCTTGACCCTGAACTATGGAAGATAACTGTTTCAAACTTAATAATTATGTGGGGCACATGTTATACTTTCATCATGAGACACATTTGGTCACATATCATCAAGGTCAAGGTCACTTTGACCCTTATGAAATGTGACCAAAATGGGGTAGTGAACCACTAAAAGTGACTATATCTCATGGTAGAAAGTGCCAATAAGCACCATTGTGCTTCCTATGTCCTGAATTAACAGCTTTGTGTTGCATGACCTTGGATGACCTTGACCTTGGGTCAAGGTCACATGTATTTTGGTAGGAAAAATGTGTAAAGCATTTCTTTGTGTATGATGTCATTGGTAGGTTTAGTTGTTTGACCTTGACCTTGAAGGTCACCTGAAGGTCAAGGTCATATAAAGGTCAAGGTCAAGCATGTGAGTCGTATGGGCTTTGCCCTTCTTGTTGTCTTTGCACTGTGCATTGTTACCTTAACTGTTACGAGCGTTACTTCTATAACTTCTCTGAACATTGTCTTCTGAATTCTTGTGACTGTTACCACCTACTAGTGTTCCAAGCGTTGTTCCTTGTTGTTTCATGAGTAGTTTTCTTAATACTTGCGACCAATGCTTTCTATAATTGCTGTATGCATTGATCTCTGCAATGACACGACACTTTCCACCTGTAATGCAATATTCTAAACGTTGCTCCTGAAATTGCTTCGACCACATTTTGTCGTTTCTTCATTGATTTCTGAATTGTTACTACTATTGTATTCTAAAAGTGCTGTATGCAATCTTCTCTGAAACGTCTCAACATTGACTCCAGCATTACTTCTTTTTCTCCTGTGATTATAATGTTTGGGGTGTAAAGGCTGTATGCATTCCTTATGCTCTTAATCGGTGTGACTGTTACTTTAAGTGCACCGAGTGTTTCTTTCCAAATTGTTACAACCGTGACTTTAAAAAATCGCACTGATCGCGCTTTCAAAAATTTCCTGACAACAGTCCGCTATTGCTCCAAACATTGCTTCAAACATTGCTTCCTTAATTGCTGCCTACTTACTCTGTGCGTTTGCTCCCTGGCTGCCCCAACGCGTGAACATCTGAATGGGAGACGCGTTTGTTCTGTGTTTGTCCCACTGTCCCTCCATTCCTGACGAGGTGCTACTGTGTGCCCAGGCATCACTGTGGAATGCTGGGAAGGCACCCAGAACCACCCAGGCAAAGTCTGGGACTCAGTGCGCATGGGTACATTCAGCTGCAGTCAAGTAAATGTGACATGTAGCTAATATAATTATAGAAATGGTTTTCACCTTCTCTTCTCTCAGATGGGAAAAGGCCTTTAGTCGCATTCTGTCTGGTCGCACGAAAGATCGAACACAAAGTAGGATGCAGCACTTCGCACGGAAGGTGTGATCTCACTCGATTGTTGTTGCTTGTGTGTAACCTATAATCTTTGGTGTAACTCTACACATTTTGTTGTTGCTGGTGATGGTATAAATCATATCTCAGCTTTTCTTTCTTTTTTTTTTGGGGGGGGGGGGGCAATGTTTGATTCTGAAACAAGTTACTGCTTGCAACCTTTGATTGTTGACAACACGAAACAAAAAGCCTTTTGATGTGTCGGTAATATTGCTAAGAGTATAAGGAATACGACGCTCACATTTTCGACCAAAAAATCCTTCGCCTTTTATAGTCGGGAAAAAAAGCTCATTTTTCTTTTTTGCTCGTCGTATTTGTCAGTCTTTTGCAATAAAAACGACTCCTCAAAATCCTTCTGGTTTTGGATTATCATTGGTCAGCGTTGAGTGCGCCATGTTACACTTACGACCTAAAAACCTGTGAAGACAAAAGCGATTTTTTTTCTGGCTACACACCACTCTCTGGAGTAAATTTTTTAAATCTCAAGCGGAGATATATTTCAGCTTTATGTCTGTGTGTGTGTGTGTGTGTGTGTGTGTGTGTGTGTGTGTGTGTGTGTGTGTGTGTGTGTGCGCGCGTGGTGTGCGCGGGCGCTTGCTTGCGTGTGTGTGTGTGTGTGTGTGTGTGTGTGTGTGAGAGAGAGAGAGAGAGAGAGAGAGAGAGAGAGAGAGAGAGAGAGAGAGAGAGAGAGTTCAAGCATGCATGGATTTAGACTATCAATTGGCAATTTTTTCTTATGAGCGACATTGGACATTTGTAGAACTGTGGAGTGCTTACGAAGCTGTCGTCTGAAATGCCCTGTTTTCTCAAAACTGAGTCAGTGACTAATGGAACAAAATGGCTTTCGCGCCTTACCTGGCACGTGACCTGTTCCAGTCGTCGGGCTTAGTCAATGTTAAGTTAACCATGACTAATTTATCTCCAGTTCTGCTGACGCTGACATTAAGACCAGACGCCTACTCAGGAGATGTACCGTCAGGCACATGGTGATCTCATTCTTCCACAGACACTGTACTTTCAACAGCGAAAACATATTTTGAGTCTGTCATTTTTCTTGTGATTCGTATGTGCATACGCTCAGGAGTGTATGTGTGCTATACTTATCTTAGCATTGTTAAAATGCATTATTAAAATTCGTTTTTGCCAATATGTTTTGTATATTATTGCAATTTTGGCTTTTTATCAAGCTGCCTGAACAATTACCTTATACTGTGTCACTCCTCCAAAATCCTGCTCTTTCTTTGGGATTTTTTCTTCCAATTCATTTTAGCCTGTGTGGTTTGATTTTTCTTTTCAATATTTTATTCATGGTAATATTAATATTTTCCCAGCTTAATTTTGTGATTTCATACACGTTTACATTGACAAATGTGCATATTTTCATGCGTTCATCTTGGTTTTACCCTCTGCATTGTGATCATGCTTCTCAGTTTCTTGCTCATGTTCTGTGATACGTGACTTCTCGACCACTTAGAGATATAGGAGATCCTTTTAACTCCTCAGTAATCAAACAAAAGTACTAGGGCTGCCACACATAGCGATATTCAAAACGTCTTCTCGGATATCAATATGAGGAAAGTTCCGGTGTCGGGAATTAGATGGACGAGACAGTACGATACCCCAAATTTCTCAGTAGATATTTAAACCTTTAGAGTCTCACGCAGGGACACAAAGTTCGTTGGGAGGCTAAGTAGCGTTTACAAAGTAGTTACAAGCAAAGGAGCAATAGCCTCCATGGTTTCTTGGCACTTGAGATTAACAAGATGACCAACCCATGACGGAAAGGGAATTTAGCGAATGGAACCTTTGCATTTGAATACACTGGGCTGCGAAACTCGTCTTCAATGCTTATTTTGTTTACCGTTGGCACCACTGAACACATTCGTATGGCATATTTGTAGACTTACCCGTCTATGATGAAAACGGTATATTTGTAAGTAGAATGACAGTGGTCATTATGAAACTAGAAATCAGAACAAGATAATCAAGTAAAATGTTTAGATTTCCTCTATAAACTATTGTGAGGAAACTTAACGTGTATGTCGGAATAATCTACTTCTGGGATTGAATTACGGTGCTTTGTTTCACGGCTAATGAAAATGGCAGTAGGCGCCAAGGAAAGGAAGGGAATTCCATGCAGGTCATCAACTCATTTTCCACTTTCATATCACATCAGATAAAGCCAGTAGTTTGCGTTTTCGTTTCGTGTCAGGTGGAGGTAGCTGTTTTGGGGCATCCCATGCAGCAGCTTCCGGCTGCTGAGAGCTGCACTCTGAATGGCTACTAGGTCGTGTCACGTGGACGAGGATGGAGAGACATCTGGGCTCTGCTCAGCCCTCAGCGAAGGTAGGCAACTCTTCCAGCTAAGGAGCTCTTTGCCGCCAAAGGTTGAAAGGTTACTGTAGGATTAAGTGCATGCTGGTCATTGACTTTCCTCGACTCGCTTTCACAGAGATTTATTTTGGGGGTAGGGGTTTGGGGGTTTTACGGACTACCAGCCTTCTTTGCCTTTTGAGAACATAAATGGTGAATGTTGGCACTCAGTGCAAATCAAGACATAGCTAAAGTTCATCTAAGCACCCTTTCATTTTTTTTTAATTTAAAAAGGAAATAAGTTGAAACATATTTTTTCTTTTATTTCCCTAAGGTGTGCTTGATGAGGCTGTGGGTGATGCATTTCTATTCTGTGTTGTTTTACACTGCTGCATTATGTATCCTTATGCTCATATCAAATGCACTCATTTCGTATGCTACCTTGTCGGCTTATGTGTCATCTGTAAACACGCACATTTGCAATGAGGCCTATTTTCTCTCGTGTTCTATGTGAAAAACTTTCCTTTCTTGGCCTGAAGTGCGAGTTGAAGATCATTTTGTTTGTGCTCTTCTTGCTCTACAACTAGCTTCCTTTTCAGTTTAGAATCCCAATGTACCCAGGCCATGATCTCTTCCATTATGCTTCAGTGTACTGTGTTCAATCTCTATATTAAAAGATGCGTCTCTTCATTCAGTAGTTACAAGTACACTACAGAAAGGCATTGAATACACAGGACTACTTGAATGGTGGGAGGCCAGCGTGGAAATACAGGCTCGATCCTCACTCTTCCTTGAGAGCACTCCTACAGTTGAAATGCAAATGCGGGTTAGG
>JAWQFJ010029088.1:92500-95000 GCA_034096865.1 Theodoxus fluviatilis | reverse complement strand
CCGCCTCTGGCGACAAGCGGATTCCGACGTCGTTCAGAGTAGAGTTCTTATTCTGGAGTTTTGAATGAGTGTCCATTGCATGTACTTAGAATGTTGTACTGTCGATGAAATGTGTTTTGGGGGCCTCATTCCCCCCGCCGCCCCCCCCCCCCGTCTCTCTCTCTCTCTCTCTCTCTCTCTCTCTCTCTCTCTCTCTCTCTCTCTCTCTCTCTCTCTCTCTCTCTCTCTCTCTCTCTCTCTCTCTCGTTTCTTTATACAGAGCTAGGTGGTATTTCTAATATTGACACTGCTTATGGGTCTTGGCTGAATAGGCAAAATTTACGATAGCGACTTTCTTTTTTGTCTACTTGTCGTGAATGTACATCATTAGAAGAATTCAATGAGAAAGTAAATGTATGGTATAATCTGGAGTAGGAGGAACTTCGAAATTTGCAACAGATTATTCACAACCGTCATTCTGAGTGGGATGTGGACGGCGGAAATGTGCAAAAGTGAATTCTTAAAACGTCTCAACGTAGCTGACATTGTAAGGCGCGGAAATCACACGAATTTACGTGATAAGTACAAGGAGCTGAAAATGAAACCTATTCTCGTGTTTGAAGTAGAACAACGTAAACTCAATGTTCAGTGTTCGAGGCCGCTCCAAGTTATTGGTACTTCTTGAAATGACAAGGCTATGAAACGCCTGTACAAGTCTGCCTGCATGTCTGCCGGTTGCATGGCGGAAGTACAGCATGGAGTTTTATTTTGCCCCTCCAGCATGTCGAGCTTTTACTGTCTGACTCTGTTAGGTGGTTGATTAGTTAAATAATGGATTGATTGAACAATCATACCATGGAAGAAGTAACTCAGTTTATTTCGCAAGTTAATAAGCGACTGCACGGAAGCTTTCGTCAAACGTCCACTGGTAGGTTATTCTTGATTTTTGCATGTCTGTAGCACGCCTGGAAAGGCGTACAGTTTCGCGACCATCTCACAAAGAGGCATACCCGGAGGATGCGAAGTGTTAGAGACAAATCGGAAAACACACACCAGACACGCTGTGAATACTCATCGTTTTGTGTTCTCCACGTCACGTGATGTTTAGGGGGCGGAGCTTGGTGGAAAGGTCCACGTTGTAGAGGTGCCACTCTGGCCGATATTGCATAGCACTGCTCTGGCATTGCAGGGGTCAAGCTGCGCCACCATGAGGGCCTGAGCTCACAGACGGCGCTGAACAAGCGCAGCATGGTGCTGGACGAGGAGACCTTCGAGGACGCCTTCCTTCGCTGCATGGTGTGTCGCGAGATCTTCACCGAGGGCGAGCGCCAGCCGCGCATGTTCCCCTGCCACCACTCCTTCTGCCTCAGGTAAAGCCGCTACCTGTAGGCGGCGCTGTTGCCTTGCCTTGCCTCCAGCTCTCTCCATCTGACTCAGGTAGCTTGTGCGTGTCTTACCTAACTCCCGGCTGTCTGTGGTGATTCTCGCTTGTGCAGGTTTCCAAAATTTGTGCCGTTGCTTCTTCTTTGTTTTGTCTGTCTGTCTGTCTGTCTGTCTGTCTGTCTGTCTGTCTGTCTGTCTGTCTGTCTGTCTGTCTGTCTGTCTGTCTGTCTGTCTGTCTGTCTGTCTGTCTGTCTGTCTCTGTTGCTCTGTGTCGCTTTGTCTCTGTCTCTATCTCTCTGTCTGTGTCTCTCTCTGTCTCTGTCTCTCTGTCTCTGATTCTCTCTGTCTCAGTGTCTGTCTCTGTCTCTGTCTGTCTCTCTCTCTCTCTCTCTCTGTCTGTCTGTCTGTCTGTCTGTCTGTCTGTCTGTCTGTCTGTCTCTCTCTCTCTCTGTCTCTCTCTCTCTCTGTCTCTCTCTCTCTCTCTCTCTCTCTCTCTCTCTCTCTCTCTCTCTCTCTCTCTCTCTCTCTCTCTCTCTCTGTCTCTCTGTCTGTCTGTCTGTCTGTCTGTCTGTCTGTCTCTCTCTCTCTCTCTCTCTCTCTCTCTCTCTCTCTCTCTCTCTCTCTCTCTCTCTCTCTCTTTCCGTATGTATGTTTGTGCCTGTGCGTGAGCGCACTCACCCATCTCTGTGTCCCTCTCTGTCTCCGCTTTGCTGTCTCTGTTCTGCACTGCATTTCGTTGCATCACACCACTCCATTTTTCACCACACCACACCACACCACACTACACACCACGTTCTCCACCACACCACACCACACCACACCACTCCATACTTCACCACACCACGCCACGCCACACCAAACCACACCACGCCACACCACACCACACCACTCCACACCACACCACTCCACATCACACCACTCTACACCACACCACACCACGCCACACTCCACTGCATTGCTCTACAAATCCCAACAGGTGCGTGCTGCAGTTGTTCCGAGCGGAGTCGGAGTACAGGCAGGCCTTGACGCCGGCCCTACGAGGGCTGTCCGCTGCCATCTCCCTGCACTGCCCCACGTGTCGCAACTCCTTCATCACCAGCGAGGAGAATCTGGCACGTCTGCCCACGGACCACCGCAT
>JAWQFJ010029088.1:10000-90000 GCA_034096865.1 Theodoxus fluviatilis | reverse complement strand
GACTCACATGCGAAGCAAAAGTGAGTCTATGTACTCAGCCGTGTCGTCCGGCCGGGCGGCCGTCCGTCCGGGCGTCCGTCCGGGCATCCGGGCGTAAAAAACTTAAACGTTGGATTTTTCTCGGAGACTATGAAGTATATCAACACCAAATGTGGCATGATGGTGTATGATGACAAGGCCTCTAAAACCATACATGGTGACTTGACCTTGCTTCAAGGTCAAGGTCGCAGGGGCCATAAATGTGGTCTCAAAAACAGTCATTTTTCACATTTTCCCAATTTTCTCCCACGTTATTGAGAATGGAGACCTTAGCTACAAGTGGTATATAGGTCAAAGCAAGCCCTATCTTTTGATACCAGTTTGGTTGACCTTGCTTCAAGGTCAAGGTCACAGGAGCTCTTCAAAGTTGGATTGTATACATATTTTGAAGTGACCTTGACCCTGAACTATGGCAGATAACTGTTTCAAACTTAATAATTATGTGGGGCACATGTTATACTTTTATCATGAGACACATTTGGTCACATATCATCAAGGTCAAGGTCGCTTTGACCCTTATGAAATGTGACCAAAATGGGGTAGTGAACCACTAAAATTGACCATATCTCATGGTAGAAAGTGCCAATAAGCACCATTGTGCTTCCTATGTCTTGAATTAACAGCTTTGTGTTGCATGACCTTGGATGACCTTGACCTTGGGTCAAGGTCACGTGTATTTTTGGTAGGAAAAATTTTGTAAATCATTTCTTAGTGTATGATGTCATTGGTATGTTTAGTTGTTTGACCTTGACCTTGAAGGTCACCTGAAGGTCAAGGTCATATAAAGGTCAAGGTCAAGCATGTGAGTCGTATGGGCTTTGCCCTTCTTGTTTATTTTATTTCTGCAGTCACTTATTCCTCAGGCTTTATGCTTCATTGCCTGGTCTTATATTTATAATTTGACATTATGTACAATCATATCCATGACAAAAATCAACTCTTTTTTTTGTAAGGCCAACAGTGGCTTTTGTATTGGCACTTAAATTGACATTTTCAACATTTTGAATTGCTTGCACACCCTTGATATCTGCATGATGAGATTATATGTGACCCTCCACGACTAAATGAGTCGCTTGCGCACTCACATAGTTTTGTGTGATAGCCAAGTAAAGTATGATGGGGTCAAAATGGTCGTTTTTTAGCTTTTGACTGTTTTAGAATCTAGAGACTATACTTTATTGTGTGTGAAAGTCTTTTGGATGAAATCGACCTCTAGACACACGGATATGTTCACTTTGTTTGCTTGGTGTTCAATTTCCCGCATCGAACGATCGTAAGACCATCATCGAATTTCGCCTCCATACAATACAGTCGCCACTGAGCCACCAAATCATTTGCAGGGGTAGAAGCTGGCCTACTTTCCCGAATGACCTTGTATACTGCAAGTTAGTATCTGTCAAAAATGTAATTATTGACTTGTCAGAAATGAAAAAAAATATTTTGACTAAAAAGTCATTAGCTGCCCATTATTATGCTATACGTCATCCCATTAAAAACACCAAATAAGTAAAAGTAAGTCAAGATAATGCAATCAAATTTTATAACACCCTTGCCCATATATAACCTAATCACTGTGCCAAATTTCATAAGTCTGAGATTACGGTTGTTAAAGAAACTGATCAAATTTCCTTAAAAAACTTTCAAATGCGTTTTTCTCAAACGTGAGCTTATTAGGCAAACTATCTTTAAAATGATGTAACTTCGCGAAAAATAGTCAGATCTCGATCATTTTTGCACCGTTGGAAAGCTTGTTCCCTTGATTTCATAAAAATATGCATATCTCAAAATCTTCCAAGCGCCACGAGAGACTCATTTTGTGATGCAGGGTCACATATTTTTTCACCTCTCTCTCTCTCTCTCTCTCTCTCTCTCTCTCTCTCTCTCTCTCTCTCTCTCTCTCTCTCTCTCTCTCTCTCTCTCTCTCTCTCTCTCTCTCTCTCTCTCACACACACACACACACACACACACACACACATAGATACACACACACACACACACACATGCATAAATCTCAGTCTGCTTATGGTTGTTCTTGCAGACGCTGCAGGCTGCCAAGGACGAGAGCAGCGTGGAACTCATGTTCAAGATCCACCAAGACGTGCGGGAATACCGAGCTGGGCCACCCATCCGTGTCCGCGAGGTGGATGACGGGGTCATGACGACCTTCTCCTTCAATGCTCGAGATGAGAGCATCCTGGCGTCACGCATCAAAAACTTTGGCGACATCTCCTCTCAGGTGGAGTCGCGCTACAGCGGTCGTACTGCCAACACTCTCCGTTCCATTTCTACACCGCCTAACAACTCCTCACGCTGACAGCGTGGAGAGACATGTCTACTGTACAGACAGTGTAGAAAGATGAATCTACTTTACAGACAATGTAGAAAGATGAATCTACTTTACAGACAATGTAGAAAGATGCATCTACTTTACAGACTGTGTAGAAAGATGTATCTACTGTACAGACAATGTAGAAAGATGGGTCTACTGTACAGACAGTGTAGAGAGATGGGTCTACTGTACAGACAGTGTAGAGAGATGGGTCTACTGCACACTGTAAAGAGATGCATCTGCCTGAGAAACAGTTCAGGGGCAGGATCAGGATCTTGCTTCTGCATGCTGCAGTGATTCAGATGGAGAAATTTTCCCCCAAGAGACGGATAAACAGTGCTGCAAGATGAAGTACATCTCTGTGAGGAGAGTGAAAAGCACTCTGGTGATGGAGGCTTTCTTCTGCTATGCATGATCAGCTGTCAACATGATATTTCTTTCCCACTCGTGCCAGAGGTAATTTAGGATTTTCTCTTCACTCCTGGGGACTGAATTCAGGATTTGATGAAGGGAGCTTCCTGGTGACTGTGAGTATGCATGTGTCTACTGTTGAAGTAGAAGTTTCTGTACACAAAGCCAGAAAAGCCCTAGCTGAGCTACTGGAGCAGGCCCTGAAAGCCTAGCAGCTGTAGATCCTACTTGTTGAGGGAGACATCCCAACTGATGAGGGAAACACCAAGCAGTGCAAATTGTATGTCCTATTTGTAGAGAGAGTTAGAAGAGAAAACCAGACCTTATCACAGCTGTCCTTCCATCATGGGAAGTAGATTTTTGACTCACATGCGAAGCAAAAGTGAGTCTATGTACTGAGCCGTTTCGTCCGTCCGTCCGTCCGTCCGGGCGTAAAAAAACTTAAACGTTGGATTTTTCTCGGAGATTATTAAGTCTATCAACACCAAATGTGGCATGATGGTGTATGATGACAAGGCCTCAAAAAACATACATAGTGACTTGACCTTGCTTCAAAGTCAAGGTCACAGGAGCCATAAATGTGGTCTCAAAAACAGTAATTTTTCACATTTTCCCAATTTTCTCCCACGTTATTGAGAATGGCGACCTTAGCTACAAGTGGTATATAGGTCAAAGCAAGCCCTATCTTTTGATACCAGTTTGGTTGACCTTGCTTCAAGGTCAAGGTCACAGGAGCTCTTCAAAGTTGGATTGTATACATATTTTGAAGTGACCTTGACCCTGAACTATGGCAGATAACTGTTTCAAACTTAATAATTATGTGGGGCACATGTTATACTTTCATCATGAGACACATTTGTTCACATATCATCAAGGTCAAGGTCACTTTGACCCTTATGAAATGTGACCAAAATGGGGTAGTGAACCACTAAAAGTGACTATATCTCATGGTAGAAAGTGCCAATAAGCACCATTGTGCTTCCTATGTCTTGAATTAACAGCTTTGTGTTGCATGACCTTGGATGACCTTGACCTTGGGTCAAGGTCACATGTATTTTGGTAGGAAAAATGTGTAAAGCATTTCTTTGTGTATGATGTCATTGGTAGGTTTAGTTGTTTGACCTTGACCTTGAAGGTCACCTGAAGGTCAAGGTCATATAAAGGTCAAGGTCAAGCATGTGAGTCGTATGGGCTTTGCCCTTCTTGTTTAAAATAGACACGATACTTAAATTGAAAGGGAAAATTGTCTTGAAATAGTTATGATGGTAAATAACAGATACCAGAAAAAATTGACCTCTAGTTCTGTACAAAGTAATCTTCTGCTGCTTAAGAAGTACATGGTCATTAACATTACTAAGTAATATTTTTAATTTGAAAAAAGGTTTGTGTTTATGGTATGGTCTGTTGTGTTACAGAATAGCACACAGTCAAAAGGGAAAATGTGAGTGCGACATTGTCATCTAAATAACTTTGTTACTGACTGAATAAGAATAATAATAATAAGAACAACAACAATAACATTTCTTCCAAAAAGAGATGTCGTAGTGCCAAAAATAAAGTACAAACATTGATCCTTGACACAAAGAAAATGTCTGGCCACTGCGTTGACAAGACACTGACTGACAAAGTCTTTGTTTCCTCTCAGCTGCCAAATATGGAAAGACTTATCTCGTACACACAACATCATTCGACAAGTTTTCATCCAAGTCAAGATTGAAAACATTACCTCTTCTGACAGGATTGTTGGTTTAACACACACACACACACACACGCTGAAGCATTTTTTTATGGTCACCTGTGTGATGTTGTCAGTGTTGGGATCTAGCATTCACTCACTATGTTTATCAGTGATATAGTGTGTAGGAGTTTTGAATATTGGAATTATGAGTTGGTCGTACCAATTTCTAGGCATGTGCTGAACTAATGCGGATATGGTTTGCAGAAGTTGTGTTTTCCAAATTGGTGCACCTGTTCATGTTCAGTGGATTAATTAAAAAATGCTACCCAATGAGAGATTATAATGACCCAATAGTGTGCAATAAACATGCAATTCTGCATTATCAACAGAGAAATTACTTCATTTGGAGGTAAATGTGTTGATGAGTTAATTTGCAATTTGCTTGAAAAAGAAAAAGAAATATTGCTGGCAGTAGACTACAACACTGTGACACAGCAGTGTAGTAATAAAGAAGGCAGGACTTCTGGAAGCTACATGGGACCAGCAGACTCTTTTTTTAATTCAGGAGAAAGTGTTGATTTTAGTGGTCATTGGATAGGAATGATTTTTCCTTCATTCTGATATCACTATTTTCCTCCAGTAAATCCATAGGACTCCATTTATTTTTTCATCCCCACCCCTACATCGTTCTTTTTTATGGCTTCATTTCAGTGCTGAGTGTAAACTTTCATGGATTTTGTTTGTCAAATTGCCTCAGCTATGGAGGTTGCAACTTGTTTGATGTTGATCTTACTTTTGATTAAATGGTTGTAAAAAAACAGGGGTATGTGGTGATGAGGGGTGAGGGGACATGGCAGGACTGGTAGAGGTACATGGAAAACATTCGTTTTGCTTTGAAAGCTTTTTCTTCAAATACAGCCACAGCAGGAAAATAAACATGAGAAAATGCCATTTTAACATCCAACAAACCTAGAAGGAAATTTGATTGCAAACCCTTTTCATGGGATTTTGCAAACTGTAATGCATTATCATTAATAACTCATCACAAATACATTTAGACTAACTACACCTCTCGAGTAGAACACACACATGCATGACTGAATAAAGCAGTAAATGAACTGACATGCTTTTCAGTCAGAGGAAAATCGGACACACCATGTGGAAGTTGAAACTTGGCATTTGTGCTGACATAACTTATGTAATTTGGCAGTGGCCACAACCATAATTATTTCAGTGTGATTTGTGCCCTCCAAAAAAGTTATTTCCCTCATACGTTGTATCAATACTGATAATGAAGTGACAGATGTAGACCTGATTTTGAAGTTTAAAAAAAATCTGTGAATCTTAAGGAATATTTTCAAGTTTGCATATGTACTTTTTGAAAAATAAGATATTGCAGATCAGTTTTGATTCTTGCCAACAACAAACCGATGCACCTTGTTGAATCTAGTCTCATTTGTCAAGAGCAATGTTTCATTAATGTGTTCTATGAATGTCAGACTCATAAGTGATCATGTAGAAATAGCTGCTTTTATTTGCGCCAGTCAGCGTGTGGTAAATGTTAGCTGCTCGTTTGTCAAGGGGGATAACTCTACCTTTATTGACATGAGCTGCGCTAGAGCCAACGCAGTAATAAGAGTTGCCTCCCTTGAATTGTTGCTGTTGGAAGAATTGTCTGCTTTGAACTGTATGTGTAATTTCAGTACAGACTCGCATTCTGCTTCCGATCCAGGCCGATGTTGTGTGCGTGTATATGTGAAAATATAAAATACCATTATTTACACTATGTTACGCGTAGATTTCTTGTCTTCCAAAGATGTTGCTAACCAACAAGCTTGGTGCCCGCGTTGCTACGGCAAAAGATGACGAGACTGCCAATAGTTATTAGATTTCTTCCTGAAACTTTAATCTGTTCTTCTAGATTGCATCATTGCTCCAGCGCTGGTCTTGTCAAGCAAAGCGGTTGAACGTACAAAGAGGGAAAAAGACAGAAAAATATGGTGCCTTTCATTTGGGTCCTCCTCTTCTGTGCCTGTATGCCGCGTGTCGTGGAGTTTGTGTTACATCGTCAGTAGAGGAGCCTTTCATAATTTCCCACTGCATTTGCACTGTCCGTTGTTCAGCTGTCAGCTTCACTGCTCAGTAGATGAATGTTGTGTCAATGTGCTATAATGAAATCAATCGCAGAAAACTTCAGAATCTCAGTGTTTCAAGATGCTGGCTGGAAAATGTGATGTACTGGAGTCTAATTTATTGCCACTTTATTTTAATTACCTCGTCGTAATGCACTCCTGCCACAGTTGTATTCTATGTGTCCCTTCAAAATGGTAGGCCATTTGACTTTCAAAAGAAGCCTACTAACTACATGGATACCGTGAGTTGTTTAAATTCCGTAGGAACTGTCGGGGAAAATTATTGACTCACTCACATGCATAAACGTCGAGATACTTCAACATGTTCTACTACCATCGCATCTATCGATGTGTTCTTCTCATTATTTACATATTCAAACTTAATAAAATGTGTGATCAATCATTTTGTGTATTGTTTGGGCTTATTCACCGTTATTAGTTCTAAAGATATTGCCTTACACCATCATCATCACAACAGTTCCGGCCACCTTACTAAAATTTCATGGATTGTTTCCCCTGCAGGACAGCAGCTGCCTCAGGCTGAACAGTGTACGCATTAATAGCACATTCTACAAAAGCTTTTTCTGAGAAGAGTTTGGTGTAAAGGGCTAACCTATGGTGCCTTGACGCTGGGTCCCGAGGTTCAGTACCTGGGTGGGGAAAATCTGTTATCTACTTGAAAAAGAGCTGCTTTCTGGGAGGAAGTTTTTAAACAGTAGAAAGGCA
The DNA here is from genome assembly GCA_034096865.1 of Theodoxus fluviatilis. Lineage (NCBI taxonomy): Eukaryota > Metazoa > Mollusca > Gastropoda > Cycloneritida > Neritidae > Theodoxus > Theodoxus fluviatilis. The sequence goes on along the minus strand of JAWQFJ010029088.1, from coordinate 82,685 downwards.
AAATTGTCCAACTCTATCCCGTGTGATTGGACTCGAATTGCTTCTTACATGCAATTATTAGTTGTATTGGCCTGAGAAATTCACCTGTAATTAGACCTGTCAGGAGATTTCAATAATTTGCCTCTGTCATACATTCCCCGTCATTATTTTCTCATCTCTCCCACTCCCCATCTCCGTTTCACTGTCTCTGACCTTTCACCTACCTCACAAAAGGGTTCAATATTTATAACAGTTACAAGCCACTCCAATGAAGACCAGACTCAAACCTCTAGGGCTGTAAGGAGACAAAATGTTTAACAATGTGCTCACAATAAAGTTGTGGAAAAGAGAAAAATTGTTAAACATTTTCAGAGTTGGCAGTGGATGGGGGGCAGAGGTCAACTGTAAACCCAGATGGAAGCAGCTCTCTTCTAAGAGCATGCATACAACCTCTCTGGATATATGTGAGAGGGTTAATTAAGATTGAGAGAAAATATGTGTGGGATAGGCAGGGGTAGGGTCTCAGACTAGGGGCAAAGGAACAATTGCCAGCAGCTACAGCAGAAGATTCGAGATTGATGTACAACTGCCAAATGGCTAATCTCTTCTCCTCCTGTCTCAAGAGATTCCCCCCTTATTGTGCCAGATGTGCCATCACCAGATCCCTTGGAGGGTTGACCGAGTGGGAAGCCATCTATCCGAGGCAAGAAGGGGTCTTTGTCCTCAACTGAGGAGTGCAACTCGGAGCTCCTTAGTTCAGCAAGTGGCGCAAGTAGGATGTAGCCTTCCAAAGAGCCCTATCCTCTGACAGTCAGCAGATGTTATCAGCTTCTTCTCAACCCTGCAGTCTTTGAGATGAGAAGAGGTCGATTTCCAGCATTTACACCGTTTGCTATCACGTTCTTGTTTCTCTGAACCATGAGGCTGTACAACATCAACGCCAACCTGATCAGAGTCATAGACCACCTGAATGACAATGCCACAAGTGCCATATACTTCAACAGCAGCATTGGGGACTGGTTCAGAACCACAGTCGGAGTGATACAAGGCTGTTTGCTCTCTCCCACCCTCTTCAACATCTTCCTGGAAAGAATAATGACTGACGCTCTAAAAGACCACGAGGGGACAGTCAGCATTGGCGGCAGAACAATCACAAACTTACGTTTTGCTGACGACATAGATGGCCTGGACAGAAGTGAAAAGGAGCTGGAGAACTTAGTGGAGCGCTTAGACACAACCTCCACAAATTTTGGCATACAGATCAGTGCAGAGAAGACCAAACTGATGACCAACACTAACGGCATCAGCACTGACATCAAGGTCTGTGGCGAGAAACTAGAAACCGTCAACAGCTTCAAATACCTGGGAGCAATTGTCACAGATGCAGGATCCAAACCTGAAATACTCGCCAGAATTGCTCAGACCACAGCAGCACTCACAAAACTCAAGACCATCTGGAAGGACAGGAACATAGCCCTCAGCTCAAAGATCAGACTGATGCGCGCCCTGGTCATGTCCATATTTGTGTATGCCTGAGTCATGGACACTAACAGCTGACTTGGAGAGAAGGATACAGGCCATGGAAATGAGATGCTTTCGACGACTCCTTGGCATCTCCTACAAGGACCGCATCACAAACGAGGAAGTCCGAAACAGAATCAGGCAAGCCATCGGGCCCCATGAAGAACTACTGACCACTGTGAAAAGACGCAAACTAAAGTGGTATGAGCACGTCTCACGATCGTCAGGGCTTGCCAAGACCGTGTTACAAGGCACAGTAAAAGGAGGGAGGAGGAGAGGCAGACAAAGGAAAAGATGGGAGGACAACGTCTCAGAGTGGACAGGGATGAGGCTCAGCAAAGCCTTGAGACAGTCCGAGAGGCAAGAGGAATGGAGAGAACTGGTTGCCAGATCATCTGTGGTGCCCCAACAGTCGTCCAGACTACGGGACAAGTGAAGTGAAGAAGAAGAAATGCGTTACTTCTGATCAAATTAGTATTGACAATTCGGAGCACGTTCGTCTTTCTCTGACAGTGTTAAATTTCACACACATTACAAATCATCTCAAGGGAACAGATAACTGACGAATAATTATTGCCATGCGTGCCCGATGCAGAAGTTACAGCATCAGGGTGATAAGGATAAGCTACCACCCAGTACTTCACTTCAGCTGCTGATAACAGGTTGCAGCGATAGCCTCATGCTGTTGCGTGTCATGGTATTGGCGTTGGTTGTGACTTGACATTCTGTACTCGTTGTCAGTTACTGCGTTAGGTCAATCTTTCAGGTGAGTCTCTAAACACACACACACGGAGACAGAAAATGAATTTTCATCTACTCGACTGAAAAACTACAAGGGGGCAAAATCCACAAACACGCTGCATTGCTTTGCGAGATACTTTATTGTACCGAGTCTCCAAAACCAGGCAGGCCGATTGTTGCAGACATCAGTTGCATATATAAGGTAGATTCAGGACCGGTGACCGCCGTCAGCGCCCACCCCTAACAACGCTAACGTCATAGGACTGACAAGGGGGTGGGGGTGGGGGGCTGAGGGGTCTGCGGGGGTCGCGTGGTCCTGACATGGACATCAAACATTGTCAGGGCATGGCTGGTTGTACCGTAGAACAAGGAGGTCGTCATCATCATCATCAATAATACATTTTGTTTTTTTGGACTTTTTTTCAAGTCGTAAAATAAATACATGGCATATACACAGACAGAAAAAAAGGTGGTCAAAGACAAAAAGCGGAACAGAAGAAAAAAATGCAACATAAAGCAGCAATAATCACCAACACAGCCGCAGGCATTGTGTCGGCAGGGGGAAGTACTTCGAACTCTTCAACAAGGGAGAGCACGAGAGAAAAGTAGGGTCCAGAGACACAAGAGCGGAAACAACCACCAGCGATAGAGCACCATTCCCATGGAAACCAGCAGGCAAGCAGAGAAACGCCCTAGCATCCCGATGCCATTCAGCTTTGCCGTAGTCGCCAGTTCCAGCCAGGGTATCCATTCTGTGTAGTTTTCACTAGAACACGCCAGTCCTGAATGCAAACGTACAATGCCATCTCCATCTTCTACCGGATCCTCTTTATCTCCTGTCCAATGGCAACGATTGTTTTACAAAGTGATTCGAGGGTGGGGAAAAAAACCTCTTCAACAACTACTGAAACAAACTTCATATGAATACTCTCATACACAACAACACCAATTTTTGGTTGCCACATGATCACCATTTCATGAATTCTCTTGCACTAACCTTCGAATTATTTTCTTTTGGTAACTTTTGTCTCCATACATAAACACAATAAATGCCATTCTGTCATGGCCAAATCAGATCCAAGCTTTCATTCCAGTTCATGGCATTTCTAAACCTCTGGTCACATCATGCTTACACCCTCAACGAATCCATGTTGAAAACGCAACATGCCTTCTATCAACTCTTCTGCTGGTAGCAGAAACGACTGGAATCGACAGCTCCTTAAAGGCTGCAGGGTCAGTATAGTGGCCCATAATAGACAACTCCAGAATGGAAATGGCAGCCCTGGACTTTGGTCATGGGTACGTACACAATAGGACTCCAAACTAGGAAATGACATGGGAAACAATCCACTGGAGCATTTATGGAACTTGTTCCAGGAATGGAAACGCCACTCTGGCAACGCAGCTCAGGAATCTCAGCATGGGAAACCCAAGCCTTGGCACACACTTCAGCACAGCCGAACTTCTCTCAGGTGCAGAGCACGTGCAAAGCAAGCAGAAAGGAAGGAACAAAACTGGCATCAAGGTATGAAGACGCCATCACACCTAGGAGAGCAGCATGATCAACAGCGATATGAACAATGAACTTCATCGACACTACAACAGCTGTGCTGATGAAGCTAACTTGTCATATTGTGTGGGGGGGTTCGTCATGAAAATATACAGAGTTAAAGCCTTCTACAAATCTGTCTCATCAAGGTGATAACAAGCACTACCCCCTTGGGACAGCGTCCTGAGACGCAGGTGGACAAATCCTTAACTTCACACACGCACACATCTCTATTGTCCTAGCATCCAGCGTGGCCTCTACACACCACGTCCCGGCATACTCACTCACTCACTCTCTCTCTCCAAGCAAACAAGGACTTATCAACGACAATACATCTCGTGCAATCGGCATTGCAGTAAAAAGTGAGCATTGACTTCTGTCTCATGCAGAGCCCCCAGGCTCCACAGTGTAGCACTGGGGCAGGAAGTCCTGGATTTAGTCCAAAGTCCATCTCGTCTTGTGTCGGGCCTTTACCTTCAGGCTAAACTCCACAACTGCAAGGACGAGGAACGTGGCGATGTCGGTGATCCCTCAAAGCAAGGGGAATGGATGATCACATGGCTCGAGGATGACGACGTGGACATCCAATGTCGGTGGCGATGTGATGAATGGTCTCGTTTCAAAAGTAATGCACCTCTTTGTATCTCGCACATACTAGGGTCCAGTTTCATCGGTGCATCTGGGACTTCACACACAAGTGATTCCAGTATCAAGAATGCACCTCCCATCTCACAAAGGGTTCCACGCAGCAAAAACAGCAGCTGCCATGACTTCCCTGGCGCCGCGGCACTGGGGGCAGAGCGCCACTCCACACACACTCGCTTCACTCAGTCAGACCTGGACGGGGCGCGCCTTCCCCTGGCAGCCAGGCAGGCAGATGGCACTTGGAAATTGTCCCAGACTTTCTCCACTCCAGAGATTGCTCTTGAACACAGTTTCCTACTGCAGTAGAATGTTGGCCACCATCACACACACACACACACAAACACATTCACACACACACTCTCTCTCTCTGAGAGACCTCACAGCACTTGCTGAACATGCATACCAATATTACTCTCTTTACAAGCACTGATGTCGGCAGAGGGCTTGGGATGGAATGAGGATGGAGGGGGGCAGAGGGCTTCACTTGGGATGGATGAAATGATGGTGGAGGGGAGGGGTTATGAAGGCTCAGTGACCACTACTGAGAGGGGGTGGTGCTGAGGGGTGGTGAGGGGTGGAAAGGAAGGCAGCCTACACAGAGGTCAGCAATACTGGGATAAGGGGCTTCTTCCTGTACAAAATCGAAGGTAGCAAGCATTTTTCAAAAAATGGTATTAGCAGAACTGCCTGATGTACACAACGCTTTTGAACCATGACACATTTGGAAGCTCGATGGCACTGGTGAAGCTGACTATCTCATGAACAGAGCACCTGATGAACGATACTGCATTTGGTAGGAATAGTGCAAAATCTCATCTGCCAAAACTACTTCTGAGGCACCACGCCACACGGGAAAAGTGTCACACGGGAAAAGTGTCACACTACCAGCATTGTAACAATGAAGCAGAAACAGAAACATTTAATGAGTCTCAGTCTTCTCCAATGCGTGATCTTCTCCACAACCTACATCCTGTGAGCAGGCCTGCCCAACTAGTCACTGAGGATTTTTTTCAACACTAGTAAGACAAAAAACAAAACTATCCACACATCACTGAGGCACTCATCACACTCACAAGAATGTAAACTACTCTCTACACTCCCAACTGGCCTATGGCAAAACGCTCACTTGCACCAGTTTGGACAAGGCAAGAAGCCAACCTGGCAGTTTCAAAATTACACGTACTGTTACTTCAACAACTCTTACAGCAGTTTTGGCCTTCAAAAATTGATTGAGCTCTATAATACCCGGATATGAATTTGTGGTGAACCCATACGGGTGAAAAAAACCCTGGAATGTTTCAGCACATTTAATCTTCAGCTAAAAGATGTCTCTGTCCACATTGCATTAGCATGCACACACACCAAAACAGGAAAGATTTACTGGAATCTTCTGCAAACACCTCCATTTCTATACTACAACTGCCTGTCCTGTTGCTTGAATTGTCCAAAGTGGCAAGGTGAGAAATGCTCCTGCTTCTCTTGGGGCATTGCTTGTGCGACAAGTTTGAGCACAGGGTCTACAGCACAACCTGACATTTGTGACCAATATATCAACAACTACAAACACCGCAAGGCAGAAAGGCACTGAACCAAGTTTGCTGCCTGGCTTTCTAGAAATGAACTTCAATTTCACTATGAGAGACAGGCAGAGTAACAGACGAACAGATTAACAATCACATACACATAAACTCTCTCTCGCTCTTTCTCTCTCTCTCCTCAAACTATGTTTATGATCAAGTTACAGAGGGATTTCATACCATCAGGGACTTTAGTTTTGAAGAGGTTGGTTTCACCCTTGTGTTGACAGTGGAAAGTATTTTTCAGTTACTTCAAAGTTGGCAAAACAAGGGTAAATTTTGATCAGCACATCACTCAGGAAACATACTCACACACACACACTCTCTCTCTCTCCCCCCAACACCCCCCCCCCCTCTCTCTCTCCCCTCCCTCAGCAAACAGACACTGGTTGTGTATCACAGACACAATGATAATGGTCCCAGTAGGGTGAGAAATGGTTGAAAACTTTGCTGACAGAATACTTCATATTCAGAGATATCAATCAAGTATGTTGAGATCAACATGTCTTCCCCCATGCAAGCTGTAACTATACATTTCACAAGTTATAAAACCTCTTGATCAAATCCCATCTATATCAGGCTATCACAGTGAGAGCATCACTAACACCCAGTGGAAGATTTCAACACATCTAAAACAAATTGGTTTGAACATAGGCAAAATAATCCCAACTAAACAAAACAAAAAACCACCACAGAAACTTCAGATTAGATACAGAAGTAATATAATTCAGCAATTCATGAAAGTATTGAAATGAAAACTATGACAACATTATCTAAAATTGACCTTGGCATTCATGTATTTCAGATATGGCACAGTTCAAAAGATCTATCCATCCACTTGACAGTCTATTTTTCACTGCTTATAAAAACATTACTAAAAAGGTGGAAAAAAGGGACCATTTCAGACCTATAAAACTGCAAGAAAAGGCCAAAAAAACAAACATGAATGAGCATACAGATCAATCAGTGGAAATGGAGAGCATCCCAGCTACGACTCTTTTTTCACTACACAACATCCACAAAAAAACAAACTGTCTTTCACACAGCCATCAATTTTCACTGCCATCACAGCTGCCATCTGGTCTATCAGATGCTGCATGGACATTTGATTCTTTTGGAATATAGGAGCAACACTGCTCTTCTCCTCAGGGAGGGACTTGTGACAAACACTGCACTTTGCAGTGCAGGGCAAGGTATTAACACCACTAAAGTCGGGACACACCAGGGCAGGTAAAAACCCATCTCGCTCAGGTCTAAACTTCACATTATAGAGTAAACCAGAAAAAAGGTCTTCCATATCCACATCTTCATCACATTGCCAGTAAATGGCCTGCATTCTCCGAGTCTATTAGTAACAAACTCAGATCATCATTAGATGCAGACAGATTGAGAAAGTACTATGGCATGGTTTCAACTAGCAATAACCATGCCTGCACTGAGCCTCATCAGCTATGGCATTACCACTGCGCACAGCCACGTAGTACAGTACTCACATGGGAAGTCAAAAAGCAGCTCAACAGTCCAACTTCAACAAGGTCTTGTGGAGAAAATTGTTGATAGACAAGCATGCTATCAGTGAGCCTTGATTCCACCAGTATCCTTTCTTGCTGCACATCTTTCAAATGGTGCTCAAGATCATTCATCCCTTTCAGGTTATCTTGTCAGTAGGTTCATTGGCAAGATCATTGATCTCTTTCAGATTATCTTGTAATCGGCTTTAAAGTTCATTGTTTACTTGGAGAGTGCCCATTCAAATCATCTGGGCATTCGTCACACTTATCTCTTACTACACTGGTCACAACTGACTAGTTGAAGGAGACAACAATATACCCAACCCAATGGCAGTGGATTTTGTATCAACAATGTACACAATACATCAACATTTGACTGAATGAAATGAAAGAAACTTTGGAGACTAGATTTCAAAGAAAAAGAAAGCATATATCTTCACACATTTCACTACAGAGAGCAATACTAATTTTAACAGAAACAAAGACAAACAAACAATAAAATAATAGGACACTAACCATTACCATTAACAGCTAGAAACATTTTTTGTACAGTCAGACATGCAGGACAGTGAAGTGATTACTAATAAATCAATGGTTTTGACTAACAAAATAAAGTCTTACACTAAGGACACATTACACAGATATTAACATCCTGCTCCACCATGGCTATGAAAGCATTCTGATGACAAAGTTGCATTTCCAAAAGAAATAACTTTTGTTAAAAAGATCACTGCATACATGCAACAAATCAAGAAATCCATCCATCTAAGATTTCATACCAAAGAGTAAACTGAAACAACTTTGGAAAATTTCTCAACATTTCCTATTTTTGCTGGATCTGTTTCCGCTGCTGTCTCAGTCAGAAGTCCCTGTTGAACCACAAGACAACAATCTGGCTGTGCACATTATGCATGCTCTTGAAACAGTGCTTTCCAAATATGAGACAGAAACAGCAAGTTTCTTCCAGAGAATATCACAGACCCAAGAAACAGACCGACAGCTGTATGCCCAAGACAAGATCTGGTATTGCAGTGACTGGCTTAGCAGTGGTTTCCGCTGCACAGCATTACAAACCATCAGTATTACTATATCCACTTTCACTTTTTCAATAAATTACAAAACTGTACAGAGAGCAAGCAACATCCCCATCCCCACCAGTGGACAATGTACCATCTCATTGAAAATTTTTGTGACTACAAAAATTGACAATAAATCTTGACACTGTATACATATCCAACACTTCAGAGTACTTTTCATGACTTGTTTTTATTTGCTTGATTTTTTTTCCATATATCATTTAACATTTTAATTCATCACCACACACACCTCTACTTTAACGGAAGCAAAAATTTAAAAGAAAATAAATACTAAATCCTACAAGGCTGCGGCAAATCCTGTTTTACATTACAAATGTCCAGCTAGAGAGCACAAATGGGAGCAGGAAAAAAAAGAAGATAATGAACCCAAAGTGGTAAATTTAAGGGCAAATATGGTGGTCATGATGCTTGCCAATTTCATGAAACAGTTGGCCTCATGCATGTGGGTATTTCAAAGCAAAGGAAGGAAAAGACTGTCAAAAAGATGGAGGGTAAAAAAAAAAGGAAACTTGGAAACTTTAGTCATGCAGTTGGAGGTAAACCAGTCCACAGACAGCAGGCTGATTCTGGGCTAAAATATGGCTGCAGTAGGAACCAAAGAGGACACAAGTCACAGTACGGGTAGAGTCGACTTGTAGAAAAAAAATCTAGCTTGTCTCATTCCAGGGTACAACTTTGTGAAGACAGAGACCGGGTCATGGAGTGGCAAGGGCTTACACATTATGGAAGAGCAGCAACAAAACACACCGACACCCCTCCCTCTCTTCCAGGGGAGGGGGGCGAGTTGGGGGCCAAGGTAGCCACCAACCAGATGAACAGGAAGCAGCAATTTGTAAAATGCAGAACACACACGCAGTGCACGCATACAAGACTGCATCCATCCTCCTCATTTCATCGTTCACTGGAAACGAATGCCCCTAAAATGCAGGGATGGACAAGCAATTTCTCCCCATTGTGTGCCAGCACAAGGTCATTGTGTTCTACTTCAGCTGCACAGTGCATAGCAGGTGTGTTGCCCACCTTCCTCCTAAGGGAGCATGCAGGCGGCATCTTGGCAACACATTTGGTGCTGATGTAAGCATCTGCATCTACCTGCCAGATGCCATGAGGATTTATGGCAACACCCATGAACAGCCCTAACAGCAAGAACAACTCAGAAAAGGGGGAAGTGAACATTCCTATTTTCCATCATCATTTTTTTAAACATAACTTAGCCATCTAGCCCAGCACATGTAAAAAAAAAAAGAAGAAAAAAAGAAGAAAAAAAAAGAAAAAAGAACATGCACCATTTTTTCAGCATCAAAGATCCAAGGCACAAATACAAGTTGCGGCAAAATGGCATCCTCTCACAGAGAAGTACAGCGCAGTTGTCATGGGCGACATGGTCATTCACCACTCAAGAAGCACGCAATCAGCAATCTCTCTCCCACAGTAGGCAGGCAGTAATCCGCTTGATCAGAGATAGGAGAAATGCAAGGGGGTGGGAAAGTAGGGGGTGGGGTGGGGTGGGGTGGGGTGGGGTGGGGATGAAGGTGGTCAGTGACCACAAATACTGACCAACTGGTGAGGGGGGATGGGGGGGTGGGAGAGAAAGGTGGAGAGACCCTCACAACAAGAAGGGGTGATGTGATCCTGGAGCAGACAGTCCAGGTCAGAAAGTCTTGAAAGAGGCAGCAGGTCCGGGAGTGGATAAGAAGTCAAAGGTCAAGGCCATGCTATGACACAGTCACAAGCTGGGCCTGGTCATAGTCCGATATGAGTTTCTTGATGTGCGCCAGTTTGCCATGCAGGTAGTCGAAGCGCTTCTTTTGTTCTAGGAACTTGGGGTCGCTCTTCTTCTGTCGGTACTCCTCCAAAATCCGTGACTTCAGTTTCTGCAACAACCAGCATACACAAGGTGAGCTCATGTTGTTCCCATCAGCACAGCCTCTTCCATTCTATATTCACACAGGACAGGGTGATGCAGGACAGAAAGGAAAAGCAGATGTGAGGTGGCATGGCAAACAAGGTTTGGAGCACCATGTGGAAATGATGACAAAGCCGCTAGTAGCATGAACCAACAAGGGACCTAACTCCTACTTGCAAATTTTTTTTATCTCCCATTCCATCCCTATTTTTTATGCAATTTGCATGGGTCCAGATGGGTCCGAATACGCGCGAAAGCTTCGTTCTTATTGGTTGGATGATTTAAAATGCAACCAATGCTGATAGAAGAGACATAGCCCGAGGGGTGCACCAAAATGAGGAGCAGACCAGCTTCCAATTTACCGAAAAGTATCATGAAGGAAAAGTTAGGAAAACTCGTTTAATGCTACAGAAGCACCGCACCACTCCAAAATAACTATTTTTAAGTGACCTAATATTCAATTTATCGATGTTGTAAGTTTCAGAAAATAAAATGAGCGTTAAGTTACTTTAAAGACAGTTTTGATTAGACTACCCCGGCCGTTTCTGAATGTTGATGGAGAATTCCGAATTTTACCGATGTATTATGTTTTAAACTGCGACATCGGAGCAAAGTCCCCTGCAAAGCTCGGAAAGCTATTTCTTTAATTTTACAGTGTTGATATATTAAAGAGATACAAATTGCAATGGCAGTTCATATATTGCTGATCAGGTGTTAGTAAGCGATGTTGAATCATCTCAAGTGAGCGAGTTTGGAGTGACCTAGTTCGTTTGGCCACGCCTACGCCTGCTGTGGGCTACGGCCGGTTATGGCCTAATGCTGTATGTGGCAGAATGCCTAGTTTTGCCCGCTCAGCAGTGTCAGCAGTCAGCTATCATTAGGCAGAACTGTTTAGTGAAACATTTCAAATATGTAAATACTTAAGATTTAACACATTTTATTATTGGAAAAGAGGTTTCCATGTTCGTGTTTTATGCATTTGAATGTTGAGTGCAGAAAATGCAATGTCAAGGACTACTGATGCCATCAGTTTATGACTAACTGTAAGCTTTGTAAACATGGGCAGATCATGCCCTGCTATTGAATATAAATGAGTGTTTTTTAAGTTGTTGAAGTTTGAAAAAAGGTGAAAGCACTTAATGTTTTATTTAATTAATGACATTAATGTACTTGGGTAACTTCTAGTCTGTATTATTTTTCTCTCTGGATTGCATAGGTTACAGCAATTTCCTCATTCTTTGATTCATGATCATGGTAATGGAAATTTTAAAAATGATCAGTCAGTGATTATCTGCACCACCAGACATGCAGAGGGCATGTGTGTCACTGTGTAGCCCTGTATAACTTGAAGTTAAGAATCACCAATTCTCATAGCATTAAGCTAAGGCATTTATAGAAAGATTGTTCAAAGAACTAATTGTCTTCTTTTATGTATGGAGCAACTGTATCATGTGAGCCATTTACTTGCCAGTTATGAAAATGCCGACTTGATTTGCCTCACTTTCATGATAAGAAATTCATTAACTTAAGTATTCTTGTGTGCAATATAATACTAATTGGAAGATTTTGTTCATAAGCATTGGATGTGTTATAAACCAAAATAAATCGGCAAAAGTGCATTTGTTGAACAGTTAACTGGAATTTAGTTTCTGTTTGGTTCCATCGCGTGTTGGACATTTGTGAATCTGTGTTCCTAAAACACTCTTAAAATGCAACTCAACAGCAAAGTTATCATTGTGCCTGTTCAAAACAACAATGTGGACATTTTCCTTAGGTGAGGGAGTGAAATGGCAAGTTACTGAATTTTATTTGTTGATCTACATCATGTAGGCTGTCGGTTTTTCTTGAAAAACCCATTACGGATATATATATGTGCACGTCCACGATATTGCCTAACACTAGGTGGGACATACCTGTGTTTGGTTTCTTTGTAACCAGCGAGACAATCACATGCGTATATCATTATAAAAGGTATTATTTTGATATCTAGCATGAGGGAACATCAAATTAGTTCTATGAAAACAAACATGATGTGATTCTGACCAAATCAATCGATGTGATAAGCTCCTCCGCGACGATTGAGTTTCGTAAGAAACACCAGAAACCAAAACCAGAATGGCGTTGATAAAAACTAGTCATAAAGTATTTATTCATGACCCAGGAACGAAACTATTGAATTGTATTAATAAAAAACTAATGTAGAATGCCTTACTTAACCCAAATTGGATGAAGATGGTCGATCGAACGGATCAAACGAACTGAAAGCTTCGCACATGTGTAGCAAATTTTCGTACGTAACAGAAGGAAATGAAGGAAACGGAGCCTTCTCATTGGTCAAAAATCGCGAGTGCTATGACGTATCCTTCTATAAACGTGTTCATTTACTGCGGGATGACAAAAGCTTCCTTCGTATCCGTTTCGAGTGCGGAACAATATAGCAACACGTTTGGGACACGCATACCTTTCGTAAGTAACGCAGGGAAACAACCGACGCTGACCATCAAAATAGTCCCAAGAAATTGGTTAATACCAAAAGAATAATAAAACTATGCAGTTGTATGAGTAAACTAATGAAAGGAAAAGTAATTTGAACCTTCTCTTCAACACATTTATGTACACATGTTTGGCTTCGATTTTTTTCCTCTGAGCAAGGGTGGTAGAAACGAGAGTAACGTACACATAGGTCTTTTTTATTTCGGTAGAACTACCTCTGTTTTTATTTTGTGGCGACTTTCCACTGAAATATGACTAAATTAATAATTGAACTTGAATTATTTCACACAATCTATACGTTGTAAGGTGAATTTGCACAAGATAACAAGCATTCAAAAGTGGCGTCGCAAAATGTCCCGTTTTTCGGCGCCATTTTTCCGCTTCGTACGAGTTTAATTATTTTTTTGTGAATCTCTGCAAAGCAAAACTATAAAAACTATTGGTCATAACATTACAAAAACATTTAAAGAACCCATATAAATTTGAAATATATGCATGCTGACTGTGTTAGATAGTTTTATTCAAGTGTCTTTACCCAGACCCCCAGTTTTTGATAGTGTTAGGCAATATCGTGGACGTGCACATATATATATATATATATATATATATATATATATATATATATATATATATATATATATATATATATATATATATAAATTAATTACTCACCTCACATCATGGATATCTTCATGAAATGTATTTCCTAGATTTGGGGGTACAAGATCAATTTTTTGTGCAAGTTTTGAAGTTCTTGGGCAAACACTTTTTTTTATGGACTGGGTCCACTTTTTTGGACCTACGATTTTGACCTTCATTTGACCCATATTTTGGAAAAATCATAAAAAATCAATAATTGCTTTAAAGTGTTAAACCAAAGTGATTTGGTGTCATTTTGGTGACATAGTATCTGACTGATAAGAAAAAAGTGCTTGAAATCAAATTTGAAACAAGAAGGGCAAAGCCCATACGACTCACATGCTTGACCTTGACCTTTATATGACCTTGACCTTCAGGTGACCTTCAAGGTCAAGGTCAAACAACTAAACCTACCAATGACATCATACACAAAGAAATGCTTTACACATTTTCCCTACCAAAATACATGTGACCTTGACCCAAGGTCAAGGTCATCCAAGGTCATGCAACACAAAGCTGTTAATTCAAGACATAGGAAGCACAATGGTGCTTATTGGCACTTTCTACCATGAGATATGGTCACTTTTAGTGGTTCACTACCCCATTTTGGTCACATTTCATAAGGGTCAAAGTGACCTTGACCTTGATGATATGTGAACAAATGTGTCTCATGATGAAAGTATAACATGTGCCCCACATAATTATTAAGTTTGAAACAGTTATCTTCCACAGTTCAGGGTCAAGGTCACTTCAAAATATGTGTACAATCCAACTTTGAAGAGCTCCTGTGACCTTGACCTTGAAGCAAGGTCAACCAAACTGGTATCAAAGATAGGGCTTGCTTTGACCTATATACCACTTGTAGCTAAGGTCGCCATTCTCAATAACGTGGGAGAAAATTGGGAAAATGTGAAAAATGACTGTTTTTGAGACCACATTTATGGCTCCTGTGACCTTGACCTTGAAGCAAGGTCAAGTCACTATGTATGTTTTTTGAGGCCTTGTCATCATACACCATCATGCCACATTTGGTGTTGATAGACTTAATAGTCTCCGAGAAAAATCCAACGTTTAAGTTTTTTACGCCCGGACGGACGGACGACACGGCTGAGTACATAGACTCACTTTTGCTTCGCATGTGAGTCAAAAATGGTTGGTTCATGCTACCACTAGAAATCCAGCAAGGTATACTATAAACGCTGCTTCAGATAATTAAAAACAAAAAAAAACTAATCAATACCATGAACTCTGTGAAAATTGCATTAATATGTATGAAACCAATGCACCCACGAGGGGGTGGGTGTAGGGGGGGGGGGGTGTTGGGAGGGGGTAGGGGAAAGGGGGTGGGAGGGGGTAGGGGAGAGGGGGTGGGAGGGGGTAGGGGAGAGGGGGTGGGAGGGGGTAGGGGAGGGGGGGTGGGAGGGGGTAGGGGAGGGGGGAGGGGGAGGGGGTAGGGGAGAGGGGGTGGGAGGGGGGAGGGGGAGGGGAAGGGGAGGAGGATGGGGGAGGGAAAGGGAGAGGAGGAGAAGAAATGACAATGACAATGGGAATGGTAATAAAAAGGTGAAAAACAAGGAGGAAGAAAGAGGAGACAGGAATGAAAGAGGGAAGGAGGAGGAGCAGGAGGTAAAACAGGAGAGGAGGTGGCGGGAAAAGCAGGAGTGAGCAAGGAGTGAGCAAGGAATGCGCAAGGAGTGATGATAATGATGCTGCTCTGGTCTTACAGGGCAACATGCCAATAACCCCGAGTGATAGCCAAGGGCACATTAGTCAGAGAGCACTGGGGAGAAAAAGAGGCTGCGTCTACACATGGTCTAGCTCCAAGAAGGCAGGCCTGGCCTTCCCCAAATGCCTGCCTAGGTCCCCACTGTTCCCCCAGCAACCACTCCATGGCCTGGGTCGGGGAAACAGTTATCCCTTGTTTTACATGGGCCACAGATTTTTTAACGACATAATCACCCTGCCTCTTCCTCCTCATGCAAATTCTTGCTTTCATCTGCCAGGCTCTGCTAACCGGGTATGTTTCCTTGTAAAATTATTTCATAGCTCCAACTTGTCTGCTAATCCTAGTTTGCCAGATAACTTTGAGGTTAATTTGCACAATTTTATAAACAGGGATCTCAATTACATGCAGCCTAGAACCCCAACAATGCATGCCTGCACTGAATCAGTTCACACAAATCTTGCTGAATCCTGTTCAAGCTCTTAATATGCCCATAAAAGATCAACAACTTTTCATGCCAATGTTACACCTGGCTGGCTGGCTGGCTGGCTGGCTGACGTTTACCATCCTCACAGTTGACAGAAAGCCTGACCAGGGGTGCTCATATACAAAGACTGCACATGAACTTTATTTTTCAGTAATTAATAGCAGAAATGTTTAAAGTTTAAGTTATACATAATTTCACAAACCTGAGTGTGAAGGTAATGTTCTCCATTTCTAAAAGTACACCATATGGCTGAATCACCAGTCTTAAAAAACACATAATGTGCCAGACCTGATTGAGCCAAGACTAGTTTCTTGTCATCTGTTCCTCCACAACACACACTGGCTGAACTAGGACTTTGTCCACTGAACCAGTCACAGAAGATATACCAGATATATTGAGAGGCACATCACATTCTGAGAGTGCCATGCATCACAGCGGAAACCTGGGAGGCAGCAGGTAAGGAGTGACAACATTTGGAGTACAACATTAGGCTGTAACTTCCTGACCTTGTCATGATATTGATGATATCAGCTAGAACCCCCGGCTGTATCAATTTCAGGGCCTGCCCCAGCAGCTCAGTAAGGTTGCCCCCCCACCCCCCCCCCCGATCTACAGAAGGTCATGAGAACCACATCAGATCATGAAAGACCTACACTTCCACAAAGTTTCCTCTAGTACAGAGCCTCCAAGTTCAGCATGACCCACCTCAAAGTCAGGGCTGCCCTCTGGTGTGTGCTGGATCTGGGCCTGCAGGTGGCAGAAGCGCTTGGTCACCTCCTGCACTGCAGCATGCAGCTTTCGGTACTCTGCATACTCCTCATTGAACGTCTGCTTGTACTTCACTCGCTGCTCAGGGGTGGTGATCAGGATATACCGCCTGCAATGACAATGAAAAGCACAGTGAATTCACTGAAGTGTGAGGATAAGGCCACATCAGGTCAAATAAAAGTATGGCATTTTGATACGTACTGATATTAAGGTGGTTTCAAGGTAGACTTTCTACATTTTGAGAAGTCTTGCCCTTTGTTTATCACTGTCTGGCTCAGACCAGATAGCACTGATCCTAAGAAACGAAAGATTAGTGTTTGTGTAGCAGTGAATAAGCCATACACAAACAAAATCTTCACACAGTCATTAAAAGCAAAAACTGTTGTTCCAGAGCATCGACACCATAGAATTCACAAGCAGTGAAGTCAGCTAAGGCCCAAAAATTATGTTGTGGTTAAGGTAACATGGCCACTCACACACAAATAGCATGGGTAGGTTGGCCCGAACTATTATTTTCAATAGAAGAGGCCAAATTGAATATAAACCAAACTCCCCCCCCCCCCAACCCAAAAATGCTTCAACTTAAATAGTGAATTCCCTGAGTGCTCATAGGGTAGGGAAAATGGGACAGCATGCAGTTTGTTGTTTACCTTTCATTTTCTTTCTTTTTTCTTTTGATCATGATCAGAAAAAAGTTTTAGGTCGGCAGAAAAAAAGGGGGACAGTCAGGTTATTGTTACAATTTTTTTTTTTTTTTTTTTTTTGGGGGGGGGGGGGGGGGGGGGGGGGGGGGGGCAAGCCTTACCTAATCACTTAAACTTTGCAAAGGTGCAGTGGCAACAGCAACAACACCCCTGAGAGATAACGATGGCGGCATTTCATCAGCCTCTGCAGGTCATCTAAGGCCACTTACAACAAAATCACTAGACCTTGTTCAATTAAGAGAGTCAACTCTCACTTACCCAAGTTATTAGCTTTTTATGAATCTCATAGGGAGAGGTGACAGGCCTGTTTTTACTCCCAACCCACATGTAGAGAGATGGAGTATCCCACTGTGCTGGTTGTGAAAGTAGTATAGTACACTAAGGCACAGCATTAATAAGTGTCAATGCTGTACTACAGACACAGCAGACAGACAGACAGACAGACAGTCCATTCCTGCTTACAAAGGCCAACCACCTCCAACTAGAATTCAGTGACAGGTGCACTGTTGTCTGTCAAAGAGAGGATAGGCCCATGGCAACTCAACCCAAGTTTCAAATGACTGATAAAGATGGTCACAGATGGTGATGGAGGTCCCTTTTCACATGAAAACTGTCAAGTGGAACCAAAATGGATTCTCTCCATTCTTCCCCTACCCATGTGATAAGTCATCTGCCCAAGGGTGTCCAGACTATGTTACAATGTAGCAGAGCTAGAGTTTCCATTTCTGCCTTCATCAAACTGGCATATCACTTTCCCCATCATTCAAACACAAGGCACAGCTGCTCTGTAGCAGGGAAACCAGCTGGTGCACAGTGAGGAATATCTGTTTGCAAGCAAGCTCTCCTTCCATGCAGATGATGCACACAGTGAAGGGAGCTAGCCTGTCCCTGCCACAGTATACAAGAAAATTGTATGCAGCCCTCAACAGAGCACCAAAAAACACCTACACCCAGGTATGAAGTATTCACTCCAACAATGGTGTCATCCTCCTGGGATGAGTTTCTGTTTGGGACTTGACATTCAACTCTGAATTGATTGATTGGAAGGCAGCCACGGAAGACACCAGCACCTTACATAAATCATGCAGTGTCAGATAGTGCACAGACTCTGGCAGGAACATGACTCCATTTCCTAGCTTCAGTCAACACCTGCCCAGCATCGACCTCACAAAGAATATTATGTAAGCAACCTCCCAGCAGAGTAAATGTGATGCTATAAGTAGAAACAAGTTCACCTCTGCCCCATAACAATAGACTGAATTTTGAAATTGGGTATGATTTGAAAGTGATATGTCATTTAAAAATATCAATGACAAAGTCACATTGAAAGTTTGAGCATATCTTAACACAGCCTTTCTTTATCTTTCAACACATGACCACCTCAGAAGCCAACAAGATTTACATGGGCTCACTTGATGATGCACATGTGCATGCACACCCACAGATGATGGACAGATAGAGAGACAGATATAATGGAGAGGTAGAACAGGGATCAAACAATGCCTTGCTAGTAGGCAGTCAGACACACACACCCTCTCTCTCTCTCTCTCTCTCTCTCTCTCTCTCTCTCTCTCTCTCTCTCTCTCTCTCTCTCTCTCTCTCTCTCTCTGTCACACACACACACACACACACACACAACACACACACACACACACACACACACACACACACACACACACACACCAATCCAAGTCAATGACCCCCAGCATACACGTCACTATGGTGACAGGGCTGTAACAAACTACACCCACTTCAAGCAACAGTTTCCACCAGATACAAAGCTCCTTGCACAGTGTGGCTTAGGTGTCAGACACTTTTCAGCCATTTGTTTCGCCTGCAAGCTCACCCACACACAGCCACCTCTCGTTCCATGTGATGGCAGTTTTATCCTTTGTTCACTGGCCCGAGAAGGTTTTCATGACACCGTTATTACATAACAACTAATTATCTCAACAATGCATGACACCCAACAAATGATAAAATCCATCAGTTCCAACACAAAAAACTTGCGTTGCGATGTACTAATAATATAAATAGTTTTCTATCCTGGACTTGTAAAACATTGAATCTATACCTGGGCAGTCAAAGCAGTCATTCCATCCTATCTATTCCATAAATGGGATGTCACACTGTAACGTGGACCATCTGCACCGTCTGTAACAACTGCTGTCTCCCTGCCATATTTACAACTCAGGGCTGTAAAAGCAAGAAAAGATTCTTTTTGTACTGTGTCTACCCGTGGGGATGGATGGATGGAT
Organism: Theodoxus fluviatilis; assembly: GCA_034096865.1. Taxonomy (NCBI): domain Eukaryota; kingdom Metazoa; phylum Mollusca; class Gastropoda; order Cycloneritida; family Neritidae; genus Theodoxus; species Theodoxus fluviatilis. The sequence goes on along the minus strand of JAWQFJ010029088.1, from coordinate 63,087 downwards.
GAATAGTGTTTTATGGCCTATCAGCCTTTGTAGGCTATGTAAGGCCATCAAGCAAGAAGACCACCAGAACAGTTTAGAGTAAACGTAATCCAGTCACGGTGTCCCTAGTTATTCGCCTCTTACGAATCGCGTAGGGAGGCGCGGTGGGTCAATTCTTACCCCGAACCCACAGGGGTAGTCTACCCATGTTAGCCACACACTACTGCAAGCCAGCCCTGCCAGAGTTGTGCCTTTCTGACCACACCAAAAGGTCAACTGTCCTCTTCAGCAAAGCCTCAACTCAAGCATCCCAGCTGTCTTTTTTGAGTCAAGTGGTCTTTGAAGACCTTCTGACATTTGTCAAAAATAGCTTGCCTTCCCAGGATTGCCTTCCTGCCCTCTCCAGTCGCCTGTCACAGATGATATGCATTCACAGACATGCATTTTCAGACATTCTCACTGACACATTTCCAGATGGATATACTCAACTATAAATCCAAACTCATTTCTCAAACATCTTTTTTCCCCAAATCATGCATTTCTCAAACACTTTTTTTCTTCAAATTATGCTCAACCAGTTATTCTGAGGCAATCACTTTCAAACAATCTTTGAAGATCAATAATGGAGTGGGGATAGAGATGGGCATGTGTGTGTGTGTGTGTGTGTGAGAGAGAAGCAGGAGAGAGAAATAAGGCCAGGCGGCCACTCTAGAAATGGACATTTCTTCCTGTCATCACACATCAAATATCCCCCCCCCCCCCCCCCCCCCAAGGCTGCATATCTCCAAGTTGGCTGGATGCAGTCTTGGGAGGGAAAGGTCTATTGACACTTGGTCTGGCCATGGTCCAGCCCTTTGATGCCAGGCGTCCCACTGCCGCCCTGTCTCCGTCAGGCCCCATGTTGACCATGGACACACAGAGGGACAGCTGCAGCCAGACCTCCACTGCCTTCCATGGATGCACAGGGCATCTCTATGTGTCTTTGCTTGGCAGCCTGTCCCCTTAGGGTGTCACCACCAGAGAGAAAAAGAGAGAGAGAGAGAGAGAGAGAGAGAGAGAGAGAGAGAGAGAGAGAGAGAGAGAGAGACCGAGAGAGAGAGAGAGAGAGAGAGAGAGAGAGAGAGAGAGAGAGAGAGAGAGAGAGACCGAGAGAGAGAGACCGAGAGAGAGAGAGGCAGGCAGACAGACACAGAAATGGACAGTGTCAGTCACACACCAGACAGACAGATGTCACACACGCATACAAACAAGCACACACAAAACACTACACACACAGACACGCACACACACGCACACACACAAACATGCACACACACGAACACACACAGACACGCACACACACAAACACGCACATATGTATGCACACACATATCAAGCCAGTCAGTTGGACACATGGTCACACACAAACACACACAGGCACATAGAGAAAGGGGTGGCCATAAGTAGTACTCCATGCACTTTACTGACATTCCCCATGCTGGGAAGGCCCAGGACTCTAGTGGGGCCAAACAGACAGCAAGCCTGAGTGTGGTACAGCTGACCACTGCCCAAGGAAAGGCAAGGTCTCGACAAATGTCACACTGTCAGGATAATTCTCCAGGACAACAGGCCTGCATCCCTCAGCTCAATGCCAGCCATGTTGGGACTTGAGCACATCCCCTGACCCAACAATGGAACAGCAGCAAAATGCCATGCACCAACACCACACAAGTCCCCTGCCTTTCCCTCCCTCTATAAAAAAACAACCCACAAAACCTCTGGCCAAAAATCCAGTGAAACTCTTTCACAAACTGACTGGATGTAAAAGGAGAACTAGGGTGGGAAAAAAGGGAATGGAGATGTAACCATGGGAGAAGTCAATGTTCACTCTGGTGTGGTCATCAGATGTTGACTATCATACAGTCATGTTCATGCACTCAAATCATTCCTTTTGTTGTTGATTCCACAAACTGAGACTCATCTTTGCATGAAGTATCCTTTCACTGTTGAGCAATTTCTAAATAATGAGAATAAGGAAGAAGATAAGCAGGCAGGGACAAACTATTTTGCATAAACAGGATGAGATATTCAGTGTCACTTTCTTAGAACATTCTAAAACACAACTTCAAAATATAACAACATTGTCATAGTTTTATTTTTTTTTAACTCAACCACCAACCCATCATCAGGAAGACACAAGATGGTGACTGGGTCAGCCTAGCCCACTGCTCAGAGCCACAGTGCAAACAAACGTTTTTTGGCTTCTTACCTGACATAGTCTGGCCTGTCGCTGTCCCCATCATCAGCGTTGTCTGCAATATGGAAAAACAGCAGAGGTCAAAGTTCAGCCACAACAGAAATCACAGGTCCGCATTCCACACATAAAACAGACCCAATGTCTCATACTCAAGCCAGCAGAGGGCAGACATAAAGATCAAATCAGCCAGGGCATTTGATGGGGCAGACCATGTCACCAATACACTACAAACATTTACATTCAAATGGAAATACAAGGCAGGCTACACCATGTGGTGGCAGTGAAAAGGTCACATTGCAGACTAATTTGGTCACAGTAAGATAACAGAGTGCCAGTGTTGGGCTGTCAATTAAAAAGGATTGTGAGGACAGCCAGCACCCGATTGTCCTTACAGTCAGCGCCCAATTGTCCAGAAAGAATACAGTTGGGCGCTGACTGTCCCCATTATCTTTTTAGTTCTCCCCAGATACTACACACAAGACTTCGTCTCGTCTCTAACGGCCCTCTTTAGGACCAAAAATTGTCCTGAAAGAATACAATCGGCCACTATCCTTTTTAACTCACTGGAGTCGTATCGCAAGAAATATCACGATAGCCTGTCCTCCTGCCAGAGTCGTATCGCGAGATTGTTTGCGATGCGATTGGAAATTTCTCCCTTTCGCTATAACGATCTAAGGGAGGTAAATCTTGTGCATTTGCAAGCGGATTTACCTCCCTTTAGAATATTTTTTGACTGATGATCGGAAATAGTCACCTTTGTGCATTGGTGTGTATGTTGACAAAAAGGCGGGAAAGCGTACTGCAAAACGTTTTGAATCTTCCAATTCTATGAATAAATACTTTGATTTGGTTGATTGCTAGCCTCCATCTGCTTGTATTTATCTGTACAAATTGTTATACACATTTGCATTACTTGGATATTGACATTTAAAGTTTCTCATTTTCTAGGCGCTTGTAAGCTTCCCATAACAGCTAGTGAACTGATTTTTTTCTTCTACTTTTTCCTTTTTGTGCATGTACACACTCAATTCTATGGTGTGTAATTTTAATCGCTTAGATCATTCTTTGAATGTAAAGAGTAAACAAGAAGGGCAAAGCCCATATGACTCACATGCTTGACCTTGACCTTCATATGACCTTCAAGGTCAAGGTCAAACAACTAAACCTACCAATGACATCATACACAAAGAAATGCTTTACACATTTTCCCTACCAAAATACATGTGACCTTGACCAAGGTCAAGGTCATCCAACGCCAAGGTCATGCAACACAAAGCTGTTAATTCAAGACATAGAAAGCACAATGGTGCTTATTGGCACTTTCTACCATGAGATATGGTCACTTTTAGTGGTTCACTACCCCATTTTGGTCACATTTCATTAGGGTCAAAGTGACCTTGACCTTGATGATATGTGAACAAATGTGTCTCATGATGAAAGTATAACATGTGCCCCACATAATTATTAAGTTTGAAACAGTTATCTTCCACAGTTCAGGGTCAAGGTCACTTCAAAATATGTATACAATCCAACTTTGAAGAGCTCCTGTGACCTTGACCTTGAAGCAAGGTACACTAAACTGGTATCAAAAAATAGGGCTTACTTTGACCTATATACCATGTATAGGTGAGGTATCCAATCTTCAAAACTTCAGAGAAAATTGAGAAAATGTGAAAAATGGCTGTTTTTTAGACAACATTTATGGCCCCTGCGACCTTGACCTTGAAGCAAGGTAAAGTCACTATGTACGTTTTTTGAGGCCTTGACATCATACACCATCATGCCACATTTGGTATTTATAGACTTAATAGTCTCTGAGAAAAAACCAACGTTAAAGTTTTCGGACGCCCGGATGGACGAAACGGGTGAGTACATACACTCACTTTTACTTCACATGTGAGTCAAAAACAAGCTTTCATTTGATTTATAATATGTATTGTTATCTTATGCCTTTGCATCTTTATTATATTTTTGAAGATGCATGAAAAACTTACGATTCCGGAGAATGATCACAATATTTAACCATGACTCCAGTGAGTTAATTAATTTGGTCACAACACAGATTCATCTTGACAGAATACTGAAGTCACAGAATTGACAACAAAGGTCATTTTAAAAAAGGTTTCCTTTGACAGAAAGTGCATAACACCACAGACAACTGACTTCACATTAAAATTTTTAGATCATAATCAGAGGTCAAACAATTACAAGAAACTTCATGTTTCTAAGTAAATACTGGGGTCACAAACAATTGAGTCCAAATGGCAAAGGTCTCACTGCAGAGGACATGAGTCAGACAAATGAGATTACATGACAACAAAGATCACACAACAAAGGTCAGACAGCAGAGATTACACACCAAAAAGGTCAAGTAGGAGAGTACAACAAATTTGACCAGAGCTGCTGAACGTCCCTTTGATCAGCTGAAGACACGTCTAATGCAACAGGTCAAACTGACATTGCAAAGGTCACACTGACAACACAAGTCACACTACAGAGACCACAACACAGACACCTGCCAGGACTGACAACATGTCACAGGATAGACTGACAATCACCTAGGGCCCTTTCAGGACAGAAAGGAGGTCACAGTACAGAAAGCAGGGGTCACCCAAGAGCTAGGTCTGCCAGGGCAAAGCAAGGCAGGCGCCAGGGGCAGGCACAGACAGCCTCCTTGTTGACTTTTCCTTGGACACCCTCACCACTAGGGGGCAGAAGGTGGGGCCTTTGTTGTCCCCTTCAACACCAACCCCTCCCTAACCACCCCCTCTCCCTCCCTAACCATGCCCTGTCCCCAGCCCTTTTGCCAAGGGCCCTGACACTTCTACCATCGGGAACATTATATCAGATCCACCAAAGGCATCAAGGCAAAGAAAAGCATGGAAGGGAAATTTGGGGGAAGAGTAGGAAAGTACGGTATGAGAAAGATGCAGTTATGCAAGGCTATAGCCAAAAGTACACATTAAAAAATAATGAAAGGAATTTAGTTATTGTTCATTCTAGCTCTTTCACTTAACAGCTGTAAAAAGGTCTTTTCAAGAGCAACAGTCACAAATGAATAAAATTACCACAAAAACTCTGCATTATATTCTAAAACTCTTGGGAAAAGTTTTGACAAATGCCATAACAGCAGGCAAAACAAATGATATGGATCTAAATAGCTGGCACAACAAGAGGCTTCTTCTCTCTCATTTCCACCTCTTCCTCAGCAGGAACCACCAAGAAATCACTAACTCTACATGTGCCACTTCTATGAGAGGGGAGAGGGGGGTGGAATGAAAAGGAAAAACTACATGGAGGAGGAGAGTGGGGGACAAGGAACACCAAGGTTGGGATGACATCTCCATAGGGAGAATGGGTGGAAGGCTACTATTGTGAGACCTCAGCTGAAACCTCCCTCTATCTCCCCTTCCTAAACATTTCTATCTCCCCCTCCCCAAGCCTCTTTCCCCCTCCCCCTCCCCAGAGGACACTGCCCCCTGGTCCCCTCACAAGATCAAAGTGGCCTGGACAGCTCTCCAACAATGACAACCATATGTTGGCCAACAGGAAACAGTCGCTGCTCTCTCCACTTTTTTCTCCCCTGCATGCTCCCGCAAGTCGGTCACCCACAGTGTGTGCATATATGCATAAATCAAGATTTGTATGAGACTGAGTTTACCTGTACATGCATGTGTGCTCAGGTTCGTGCATGCATGTGTGCAGATGGATGAAGATGTACTGCCTACCAGCCTCTGTGGGCTATTTAACACCTCTGATGACAAAAATCACAAGTGCGAGTTGTCACATATTCCTAGTTATTCGCCTATCATGAATCGCATAGAGAGATGCAGTGGTCAATTCTTAACCCCATCCCACAGGGGAAATTGTGTGTGTGTGTGTGTGTGTGTGTGTGTGTGTGTGTGTGTGTGTGTGAGTGAGAGAGAGAGAGAGAGAGAGAGAGAGAGAGAGAGAGAGAGAGAGAGAGAGAGAGAGAGAGAGAGAGAGAGAGAGAGAGAGAGAGAGAGAGAGAGAGACAGAGACAGACACAGAGACAATGCAAGCACATGAGCATGCATTTATGTCATTTGAATGGGTTTCCTGCAAATTCACCATCCATACCTGTACCACATAATGAACATCCCACATAATACATGGTGATAAATACCAAAGCGAACATAAACTGATCAGCATCAGGACATGCAGTTCATGCATACATAACTAATTAAAACACCGACTAGAGTCAAAGGCTAGAGAACAGAGAGTGCATTAGACATTTTGAGGCTTGATTTTAATCACAAGCGCTTGGGGAACTGACAGGCTACAAGTGTAAGCAGGGCACATCACAGGAGGGCGTGGATCAGACACACACACAACATTCTAATTCATGGCACTATGTAGGCGACTCATCCACTGCCCACAGGCTGCAGTGATGAATTGGGTTGTGAAGTCCACGCCTAGCAAGTGTATCCTGCTCCTCCCTGTACAGCCTTGCCCTCTGACTACACGACCTTCCTCCCCTCCTCTCACACCTGTCTCCTCCCTTCACCTCAGCAGGTGCCCCAAGCAGTGGCGGCAACTCCAGTCAGTGTGAAATCAGTCTCCACCAAGTTGAAGCCGATTGTGTAAAGGCTTGCTTCTCTCACATGTACACATCCATCCATATATCTCCCCCCCCCCCAAACTTGTAGCACTCACTGCACTCCCCTTCCCACCCGCCAAGTGTACCCGTGGGCTGAATGCACAACACGCAACTCACCGTCCATGTTCTCACAGTTGGAGTCGGGGGAATACTTGGAGTCGGGCAAGTACTCCGAGTTGTGGGTGCCATTGCGCTCTGGAACAGCAACTACGGCAGCTTCCAGGGCCTTGGTCTTGTGGTGCGAGATTCGCTTCTTCCGAGTGAGTTCCTCCTCGTGCACCTCGTCTGCCGGCCGTTTCTAGGGAAGGCAAGCAAAGAGAAAAAAAATAGACATATCTGATGAGCATCCATCACCATGTGTAACATGATGGTGAATCCATGTTGCTGGATCTCACTTAGCCAGGTGTGGGGCACAGATTGACCAGACCAGTCGTCTATGGACCCACAAAAACAATTCTCTTTGCTCCTGAGGGATCGAAAAGAATTTGCTTAACGAGTAATTTTGCCGATTGCGGCATGTGCAATCTGACCTTCTCTAAGCAAACGGTTGTTCTGCTGTTCCTTCACTATTCTTCCTATCGATTACTTCATGTGTAAAAATACAAAACTTGAGTGCAACACCAGCACTGTTGCCCATTCGTACATTAGCACATAAAGCATGAAGTTGGTAAGAATAAACCATGAAAGATAAGGTCAGGATTGTTATGAAAAAAAGAGTGCTTTATGAAAGCCAAAACTGACATCTTCATTCCTATCATTGACTGGTGGTGCAAGAGCAAACAGACTCAGTACATATGCAGAACTCGGACAGATACCAACATTTATTCAGTTCATGCCAACAATGAAGTGACACATGACTCAAGTACAAACATTCAAACATACACTTATGCACGTGCCCGATCGGGCCCACGTGCACACCACACACAATATTTGGCATTAGAAACTGACAGCAACAGGAATGCATGGGTGATCAGAATCAAAACCCAGCACTGCTCCTATCAGAGGCCTATCAGAGGGTTCAAACTCTACAAACTTTGACAATGGATATGGACCAACACTGGCTACTATCACTACTGGCACCAGACCAGTTACAAGTGTGATCTCCACAGGAAATGACACCCACGCTTTTACTGCTAGCACCCAAGCAGCATGACAGGAAGTTAGGGCATGCTATCAACACTATCACAGTGGGCAACATCAAAGCCCTCATCCCTACATACACCAATACACCGGAACCCCTGGGGCCTCTTATGTCTCCTCTGCACTGTCTAGTCTAGATAAACAGGCTTGAAGTCGGTCACACTCACCACTCCTTCTCCCTTTCAGTGTGTGACTAGTATATTCAGCTGCCTCCTCCCACTCCACTGCACAGCCCTGTCTAATGTCCACAGTTTTCCACTGCTTGAATTTCAAAGGCCCAACGTGCTCAGATGAGAAGCGCTTGCTCTGCTCTCTCTGTGTGTGTCTATGTGTGCGTGTTTGTGTTTATGTGGGTATGTGTGTGTCTGTGCACACACAAAAAAATTGAATCTGCAATAGAGCAATACATTTTTCAATAATTTACAATATTCTACCGAGTCAATAGCACACACCCCCAGAGGAGGGGGTGGGGGTGGGGTTTGGGGGTGACCGGGGGTGGGGGGAGGGGGGCGGGGAACTGCCAAGCTGGTTGGAGAATGGAGGTGGGGTTGATTTGCTATTTAACCAGGAGGTCTGGCATTTGCACTCACTTAGGCATTTGCTTCCCTCATTCCCTCCTTAATTTTCTCCCATTTAGATGTGTGGAACCACACTACAGAGTCTTAAAACTTTTCCTTCACCAAAATACTTAACCATTTATCCATCCAACCATACACACTCGCCATCTCTCTTCACTAACAACCCAAGCGGATTCCAGCCAATAGCAGCACTATAAGAAATTAACCAAGATGCTAAAGCCATCGTAAACATCCGGAAAACTGAATTTAGAACTCGGTGAGACCTCCTTGGCGCTGTTTTTAATCGGCTTACACAAAGTTGATGGGAGCAGAGCTGGTGGGAAAGAGACATCCGTAGATGAAGGGTTCATGCTGGGGGAGGAGAGACTGGGGGGCAAGGGGGGAGAGAAGAGATGGGGGAGGGGGGGGGGGGCGCCAGGGGGGCAGGTGAAGGGAGGCTGGCAGTGACATACCAGAGTGAGGGAGAAAAAAATTGAGCCAGATGAGGAAAGGTCTTCCTCAGAATAAGACTGTGTCAAAAAGGTCGTCACTTTACACATGCTTGGTCCTCCCTCCCCCTTCCTTCTCTAAGGAAATGAGCGAAGACTAGTGAAGACTGGAGGAGACTAGGAGGGAGAAGAAAATGGAGGAAAGGAGGGGGGGGGGGGGGGGGGGGGGAGGGAGCTTACCTACTAGTTCACCACTGAGTGCCATGCTCTACGGTTAAACCCTGTTCCAGCCTTGTCTGTGTGTGACTAGAATACTGACCACTACACAACTCCACACTACCTACCCCCAGTCACAGAGCAAAATGTGTGTATGTGCGTGCACGTGTGCATATGTGTGTATATGTGTGTATGTGTGTGTGTATGCGTGTGTGTGTTGTTTTATTTTCATATTTTTAAAAACGTACTGCTGATGATGGATGGATGGATGGAGTTTTACGGCCTATCAGCCTTTGTAGGCTATATAAGGCCATTAAGCACGAAAATCACTAGAACAGTTTAGAATTAACGCAATTCAAGTAACGGTGTCTCTAGTTATTCACCTCTTATGAATCGCGTAGGGAGACGTGGTAGGTCAATTCTTACCCCGAACCCACAGGGGGATACTACTGAGGAGCAACAACGGCTGGCTCTAGAAGAAAATGATGCTTTACTGTTACAGAAGGAAAAATGAAGACAAGGATGCTCCATAGTGTCAGTCAAATGCTTGACGACATTAGGACGGTGACGAAAATCGAAACTATGGAGAAAATCATATTGCGTGTTTACATATGCGCAAAAATTTACGCATGTTCTTTCCTGAAAACAATCCTTCTATGATACGAGTCCCGAGTTTCTGATTTTGGGTACTGAAACATCCAGGAAAGCGCTCTGAAATCAAAACTGCCGTACTCGTCCAGACTTCATGAACAACTGAAGGAACATGACTGATCTCTGACCTCTCTCCACTCCCTGGGCTCGCTGCCTCATTTGTTAGACTGAAGTCGGAGTACATGGCAACAAAAATCTCTTTACTTCTCAAGTCCCTTTCTCCCATGTCCATCAACAAACCAACTCTCGCCCTCCCAATGACTGCTTCACCAGGTGTTACTCCAGCATACAGTGTAGAGTATGCAGGGGGTGGGTGGGTTGTTGATTTTTTTTTTTTTTTTTTTTTGGGGGGGGGTGTTTGAGGAGGGAAGGAAAGGGTATAGTTACATAGGAAGAGGGCACTGGGGTCTGACAGAGACCGTGTATCAGGGAGAAGGGTGGGACTAACCTTGCCCAGACGGTCCCTGAAAAGCAAGTGCCAGGTCACCAGAATGCCGTGGTGTCTGCGTTTTCCCAGGGAGTATGCTGCACTATCTCAACTCCCAAAGAATTTAGAACTGGAACATTTTTTTCAGTGCAACACACACACACATGCACGCACACACACACGCACACGCACCGGTGTCCTACAGCCCTGTAAACCTGTAAACACTGGTGCCACTCCATCTTCGTCACGTCCCTCTGGAAAGCATGACGTTCTGCAACAAGTCGTTAACTTGTATGACCCCGCTCCCTTTGCCGACCTTTCACCTCATTTGCATGTTGAGTGCCGAGGGCGACAAATGATATTTTTCGGGTTTGCTTCAGTGTTTCTCGAAAATGATATGTTTTGTGTGAATTTTCTCACAGCAAAAGTTGATCAGTGGGTGTGTGAGTATTTTGTTCTCTGGGTGAATTTTGAATACCTGGCATTCAGCCTGGCACACTGGAGCTAGCTCCAATTTCAATAGTTTTGTGTAGCCTGTCAGGTCTCACAGCTGCAGCCTACTAACAATGTTAAACACTGAAGAAGAAAAAAAGAAGCGTTGGGGATCTGACAAGGTATACAACAATTTCGGTGAAACCCCACCGACACTTTCCCTTGTGACAGGCCTTGTACAACACAGAAAGGTAAAACTCATTTGGAAACGAAAACAAGACTACTACCCATAAATATTTACTTTTCCTCACCCCCCACCCTAACCCACTGTGAGCTTTTTTCCCACAAACTGAATCACTCATGGGCTCTCTGCCTGACCCCCAAAGAACAGTTTAGTCCCCCTTATCTGTCCTCCCATTTCATAAATCCAGCCTGCCTGCTCTCATGGACAGGAGGCAGGCTCACTTCTGTTCTCCACTCACACACTTCTACTTTGGTGAGAAAGTAAGAAAAATTGGGGGGAAAAACAACAACTAAGCACAAGGAAGATAAATAGTGTGGTTGTGGAGAAGCTGAGCAAGATAAGGATGGTCACGTTTCAACAGAACACCAGCTTCGGTGGAAAAGTCAAAAAGAGGGTCAGGGTTAACAAGTGGTTGCTATCTCCTGCACTAACGCATGGGGAAATGAAATAGACCAAGTGGGGATGTTTGGGGGGGGGGGGGGGGAGGAGAGAGAGAGAGAGAGAGAGAGAGAGAGAGAGAGAGAGAGAGAGAGAGAGAGAGAGGGAGAGAGAGAGAGACAGAGAGAGAGAGACAGAGAGAGAGAGAGACAGAGAGAGAGAGAGACAGAGAGAGAGAGAGAGAGAGAGACAGAGACGCGCCCTCACACACACACACACACACATCCGCACGTACACACACAATTAACAAAACACAGCAAGACACAACAAACAACCCACACAACAGTATACAAATGTACACACAATCAGCATGAGAGGTCAGGGACGTGTCCTAGAAAAATCAGATATAGCACAGTAACAAAAACACACACACACACACACACACACACACACACACACACACACACACACACACAACACAGTAACAGGCAGAGGCACTGTGAGCAAGGAAGGCAGAGAAACAGTCAACATCGAAAAGCGGCCTTGACCACAGGTCAGCTACCCGGGTCAGGCCAGCTACAAATACCCCCAGCATGCAAACAGGGGAGCACTGGTCATGTCACGTTGCAGGCACTGTGTTCCTTCCACGGCCCTCAAACACTGCCCTGCCCTATAGCTCCCTCTCTCACATGTCTGCCTGCCTGCACCTCCACCTGCCCAGAAATCCTGGCCCTATCAAGCAACCAGCTCTCCCACCCATCCCCCTGGACCATGCATGCTCATTACACTCCTCGCCCGATCAACACCCAAACTGGCCCTCTCCCCACGTAGACCCACTAGGAATGGAGGGCAAATACTGACTTCTTCGTTACAACTCCCGTCTCTGGGTTGGCTTTTCCACACTCCAAACACACAGGCAAATAGTGATTGAGACTGGCGGGTTGCCTGCCGCGCCGTTTGCACCCGCTACCTACACAGTTAATCCCCGGCCCCAGCTCTGACAGGAAAGAGCAAGTGGATGTGGGAGCTTCGGAGGGAGCCAGTGCGCGTAAGGAGGCAGTCATACACAAACACAGCCTTGCTCCAGATCAATATGGTTGAACGCCACCAGCCCAAGCCAAATCTTCATCTCCTGTTCCTTTTGGACCCCGGCCAAGCTTACATCCGGATGAACGCAGAGGCGCTTGGCCTTTGACTACCGACAAAATATAGGTCGCATATAGGGAGGGATTAGCTTTCAGCGAGATGTCTTTATTGCGTTCTTTGCAGTATACTCCCCTCTCTTCTCAGGTACCTAGATGGCTTCCGTAGATTCTAATAAGATTCAGAGAGCTGCTCTTTTCGATTATGTCAAGCATGATACCATGCACGTAGTCACATGCATGCATGCACACACGTACGGTAATGGTAAAAATGCTCTTTTTATATTGCGGCATTTCCTACGAATTGATGGGTGCTCTAACCACACACATTTACTCCCTGGTCATTGAGCTACCTCTTTGTAACACTCCACCACCATCTCAAATCCCTGGGGAGCGTGCAACCAGGCTGCGGATGAATGCATCTAAGTTAGCTTTCACAATTTTCCAGCTCAGCCCTCAGTCATAGGTACCCGTTTTACTCCTGGATGGGGAGAAGCAAATGAGAGTAAAGCACCTTGCTCAAGGATGCAACTCTAGAATCCGTGCAGATTTGAACACCACATCCACTAGACGCAAGCGACTGCAGGTCAAAGGCCCTAACCACACGGCCACAGAGCATGCATTCGCGCACATGCATACACAAGACATGTACGCATTCATGCACACAAAGAAACGGATGCATGTATTCAAAGACAAACCCACACAGACCCACCCCCCTTTCCTCCCTGAACCCCCCCCCCCCCTCCACCTCTACCTCACCTATTCTCTCCAGTCCCTGGGGCTTGGGATGATGACTTCAGCATAACGTCTTTCGCATTTGAGGGAGGGGGGGAGAGGGGGGAGAGAGAGAGAGAGAGAGAGAGAGAGAGAGAGAGAGAGAGAGAGAGAGAGAGAGAGAGAGAGAGAGAGAGAGAGAGAGAGAGAGAGGGGAGAGGAGGGGGAGGAGGAGGAGAGGAGAGAGAGAGAGAGAGAGAGAGAGAGAGAGAGAGAGAGCGAGAGAGAGAGAGGAGAGAGGAGAGAGAAGGGAGAGAGAGAGAGAGACAGGGGGGGAGGGAAGGGGATAGAGAGAGGAGAGAGAGAGAGAGAGAGAGAGAGAGAAGAGAGAGAGAGAGGAGAGAGAGAGAGAGAGAGAGAGAGAGAGGAGGGGGGGGGGGGGGGGAGACAGACTGACAGACACACTGACAGACTCAGGCAAGCTGACAAATTGAGAAAAAGATAAAAGATAAAAGATCATCAAAAACAAAATCAACTGAAATCAAACACAAAACCATGAACTGCATGCACATCACACAGGGCCAGAGGGCATGTGCCCAATGCCAAGGATGAGGGGGAAAGAGCCAGAGGAGACGGGATGCATCAAACGTCAACGTGAAATCCATCACGCACGCCCTATGTCACACCATCAGACGAACAGCTGCTGCCCTGTCTAATAATGCAATAGTTATAGTGAGACAGGCGACAGTGAAGCAGGGATAGGTGGCGTAGGAGAGGCAGAAGGCCAGCAGCGGCTGCGACCAGGTCAGACAGTCCCAAGGAAGGTGCTATACACTTGGGTTCGCACGTCATCAAGTTTCAACTACATCTTTATCATAGTCCACTGCACACTAAAGCCACTGACCCAAGACCTAGCCATCCATTCTGTCCCATTTACGCCATACTGTACACAGAGGATGCCTGTTTGGTGACTGGGTTTGGGAACGGAGTGAAACGAGGAAGAGAGGTAGCGAGGGAGAATTAGGGTGGTGTGTGACCAAGTAAGATATGCCCGCAAAAGATTCGGGGTGGTGGTTGGGGGGGGGGGGTGGTGGTGGTAGAGAAAGCGCACTCACACATGGAGGTAAGGACACCTCTATAAGCACAGATAAACTGCAAACATCACGAAAACACTAGGATAAGTATACTTGCAAAATCCATTTCACACATGCATGCACGCACACATGCCATATCTTGCAACACTTCAACACGCCCCACCCCCCAACCATTGATTGAGATGGAGACCACAACTAAACCAATGGCTGCCCCGTAGAGGGAGGGGCCCTGGTGGAAAAAACTCCCTCCTTTCCTGTCTCTAGTCTCCTAATCTTCTCTCTTCAAGTTCAACTCTGACCTCTTCCCCAAATAACCTTGCCCTTAGACTCCCTAGGGACAGCAATCTTATGCAGGACAAGTTGAGTAAATCAAGGGGACGGTTTTTCCACACAGAAACAAGAGCAGGAAATATATTGCATAAAGTGCAGCATGGCTCAGCACAGTGTCGCTGGTATTTCATGTGGAAAGGTAGGGTCAACACTGCCCAGAAAACCAATGACCACTACTGCAGACCCCCATCTGCTTGGAATGACCGGGCTTTAAGGGGGATCTATGGCAACCAAACATGCTAATCCATCAAAATGCAGTCAGGAATCCAGCCCTCCACCCCCCCACCCAGCCCCCTTTTAAATACACAAACATCCCACTTGACAAAGAACATTGGTTTGTTTTTGCAATAATGTGCAGTACCCAAAAACTTCATTTACCTCTTAACGAGGGGAAACAATCTTCCCCCATCAAGCCTATAAGAAAATTCTACAGATCTTACGGAGGATCAACTCAACTCCTTTAATTAGTTCTCCCATTTCACAAATGGCTCAATTATATGCCATTAATTTGCACTTATCAAGCTTCTTCCTCTTCCTATAAACTGTAGGAAACTGGTCACATCACCAGTAATGCAGAAAGAGTGATTGGTGGTCATTAAACCAAAGAATGTGGGATTTTCCATAAAATTTCATGACAAAATCAAACAAGACTGGATGTCTGGTCTCTCCATTTGTCGCATAAATGTTATTTTGGCAGCTATTTGTACTAGTCAAGAGCCATTCTGTTGTAGCTATGTGAGGATAAAAATCATTATCTTCAGAGTGAATCGCTGCTGATAACAAAAAAGTCAACAGGTCACTGATGAATTAAAGCCCACTGCCTAATGTATGGGAATAAAAGGAAAACACTCACACAAGGCCTGCCTTGCAATTGTCGATAAAAGAAAGCATCTTCTGAAAGACCCACTCAACTTTATTTCAGACAAGATAGAAAGGAGCAAGGGTTCAACAGCACTGTAGCTCCAGAATAGATTTCTTAAGGGAAGACTCTCAGTCATCATGACCTGGGAGAGTCTGAATTCCCCACGCAGTTCCTCTCTGTCTCCATCAATACCCCTCCATGCCACTCACCCATTCCAGCAGCCCTGGAAAATTCCTCTCTTTTTACCCCCCAACCTTCTCTCCCTCCAACTCTACCACAAAATCAATGCCTCTCCTTCTCCTCTTTTCACTGCTCCTCCACAGAACAACTGACTGCTTCTCTTCATTACTGCAGAGATGTAAAGCACCTTCTGAATCTGTGTCGGTTTTCCTTCTCTTCAAAACTGTATTCTCGGTCAGGTGTTTTTTTCAAGCGTGCATATCCCTTTTTCTCCACACAGGGGCCTTTGGCAGCTGACCAGTCTAAGGGATTAGGATTTCAAACAATACAGTGCAAACCCCCTGTGCCTCTGTCTCTGTGTGTGTCTTCTCCATCTCTGTCCACAGGGCTTTCCTGTCAGCCTGACCCCAGTCTGTCTTCTTTCTTTGCAATACTGGTCCCCAGCCTTTTATCATCACATCCCAACTGTCAGTTTCCTTATAGTATACACATGTGCCTTGAGTTTCTCCTCTGCTTGCTGTCAACTTCAAGCAGCAGCCCTGAATAAAAACACAGGTACTTTTTATTTCCTCACTTTTCATTACCTGCTCATTCCAGTTCGACTGAAACCGTCACAGTTCTTGAAAAGATTTCCAAAGAGCAAACCTGCAGTTAAGCGTTTGCTCCTGCACAAAACATGGCATCTCAATCACTGACATCCATCTCCCACTTGATTTGGCCTGCTGGAGTTCCTTCATGGATCATTCACTCTGATGGCCATTCAATGCTGCCCAGGAGAGCGGCAGTGCCTGCAGAGCCTTTCATCCAATACAAATCAGAGCCAGGCAAGAGGCTGGGAAACCTTTCACAGCAGGCCAAGGACCCCAGTCATTCATTCCTGTCCTGTTTTTTCTCGTTCGGTGGCTTTCTTTCCTGGCAGAAGTCCTTCAGATGTCTGAAGCTCCTCGCAGAGCTAATATCCTGTATTGATCCGGGGGGGGGAGGTGAGATGGGCAGGCTTCCAGCTCTCTCCCATCCCCAGCTCTTTCCTTCTGTCCCAGTACCAGACCAGAGACATGGAGACTGCCAGGACTATCCCCCCTCCCCATACCCCACTTTCTCTTCTTGCAGACATCAGTGTAGCATATTAGAAATCCTTTGAACTTCCAAATTACCCCACTCTTGACAAAATACATGAGCATGCACTTGCACACTGGCACACGCGCGCGCACACACACACACACACACACACACACCAGTTATCTGTATACTCTCCAAATAGCACTGTGTGTACCAGTAAGCTACAAGAACACATGTACATGATACAGACTAGTAAAATATTCCTGTAAGACCTATGTGCTATGAGCCAAGGCTACTTTCATTCTCATTTTGAAACGCACCATCCCTAACTAACTGGCATTTGCTAATTCTGTTCTGGCTGCAAATTGATTTTACTAATCAACTTTATTTGGGTAGATGAGAGTCCAATTATTTTCTCTTTGCAAACCTATCAGACTTGACAATGTCTGCTTTATTCCACAGAAATTTCCAAGTTCATAAAGCATTATAATTATTTGAGTTATGTTTGCAAAGCAGATGTTCCACATATGTCTGTTAATAGCTTTTGAGAAGAAAACACACAAACAACACACACACACACACAATATTAATACATTCCGAAACAAGAAGGGCAAAGCCCATACGACTCACATGCTTGACCTTGACCTTTATATGACCTTGACCTTCAGGTGACCTTCAAGGTCAAGGTCAAACAACTAAACCTTCCAATAACATCATACACAAAGAAATGATTTACACATTTTTTCCTACCAAAAATACACGTGACCTTGACCCAAGGTCAAGGTCATCCAAGGTCATGCAACACAAAGCTCTTAATAGACCTAATTCACGCGACCCGCCATTTTGGTTTTAAAACGAGGCCGCACACGCTAACGCGGCGACCGCGCTACCTTCACAGTATTGCTGGAGCGGCAATTTGACAAATGTTCCCGACTTTTCTCAAGGTGATGTGGAAAGATGGTCGAACGAAGGCAGAACAATAGCAAGAAGACAAAGTGACAAAGGCTATGAGAAGTGGATTGAAGGGTTTATCGACTACGATGCCATCAAAGGTTGGTACACAGTGACAAGTTCTTTCGCTTAGATTAGAACTGAGTGTTCGCGTTATTTTTGTTTTCTTGGTGTCGCTTTCAAATCTGTTCACAGTACTAGGCTGGCTGGTTTACTTAGATGTGTTTTTTTTTAATGCGTGCTAACTGATAATTATTAGGTTTAGAGCTTGAATTTTTTATGATATTACACAAGTTCTTTTTCGCTTACTACTCGAGTGTTCGAACCAATGAACCGTGATCACGCGCTGACCTAATGACAAGCTGGCCAATGAGAGGCAAGGAACGAAATGGCCGTCTCTTTCCGTGGTTTTCATTGGTTCGAACACTCAAGTAGTAAGCGAAAAAGAACGTGTGTAATATCATCGAAAATTCAAGTTCTAAACCTAATATCAGTTAGCACGCATAAAAAATCACATCTAAGTAAACCAGCCAGCCTAGTACTGTGAACAGATTTGAAAGCGACACCAAGAAAAAAAAGAAAAAAAACCTCGAACACTCAGTTCTAATCTTAGCTAAATAACGTCACTGTGTACCAACCTTTGATGGCATCATAGTCGATAAACCCTTCAATCCACTTCTCATAGCCTTTGTCACTTTGTCTTCTTGCTATTGTTCTGCCTTCGTTCGACCATCTTTCCACATCACCTTGAGAAAAGTCGGGAACATTTGTCAAATTGCCGCTCCAGCAATACTGTGAAGGTAGCGCGGTCGCCGCGTTAGCGTGTGCGGCCTCGTTTTAAAACTAACATGGCCGCCGCGTGAATAAGGTCTATTCCAGACATAGGAAGCACAATGGTGCTTATTGGCACTTTCTACCATGAGATATGGTCAATTTTAGTGGTTCACTACCCCATTTTGGGCACATTTCATAAGGGTCAAAGTGACCTTGACCTTGATGATATGTGAACAAATGTGTCTCATGATGAAAGTATAACATGTGCCCCACATAATTATTAAGTTTGAAACAGTTATCTTCCATAGTTCAGGGTCAAGGTCACTTCAAAATATGTATACAATCCAACTTTGAAGAGCTCCTGTGACCTTGACCTTGAAGCAAGGTCAACCAAACTGGTATCAAAAGATAGGGCTTGCTTTGACCTATATACCACTTGTAGCTAAGGTCGCCATTCTCAATAACGTGGGAGAAAATTGGGAAAATGTGAAAAATGACTGTTTTTGAGACCACATTTATGGCTCCTGTGACCTTGACCTTGAAGCAAGGTCAAGTCACTGTGTATGTTTTTTGAGGCCTTGTCATCATACACCATCATGCCACATTTGGTGTTGATAGACTTAATAGTCTCTGAGAAAAATCCAACGTTTAAGTTTTTTACGCCCGGACGGACTCCCGGACGGACGGACGGACGACACGGCTCAGTACATAGACTCACTTTTGCTTCGCATGTGAGTCAATGACTGTTTTTGAGACCACATTTATGGCTCCTGTGACCTTGACCTTGAAGCAAGGTCAAGTCACTATGTATGTTTTTTGAGGCCTTGTCATCATACACCATCATGCCACATTTGGTGTTGATAGACTTAATAGTCTCCGAGAAAAATCCAACGTTTAAGTTTTTAACGCCCGGACGCCCGGACGGACGACACGGCTCAATACATAGACTCACTTTTGCTTCGCATGTGAGTCAAAAAAGTATCAGCCTCAGCTACTTATGAATGGTCTGATTTATAAGAAAAAATACACGAGCAAGCAAAGAAAACCCACATTGGGTGCCTTTTTCATGCAATTGCCTGCATGCCCAGTGCAACATAAAACTTCTGCTCTTGGCTTATCTGCGCAACTAATTACTAAGGACCCGAGCTGAAGCTATCATTAATCTGACCTTTTTTTTATACAGCAAGTTTGTAAATAGACTGCACTACTTAAGAGTGGGCTAAATTCGTTTTGTCAAATATACAGATCAACACCTGTCTCTCTCCCTGCAACTAGTCATTCAGTACATCCAGGGATTGAAAACAGAGCTATTTCTGGCAGAACTAAGCACCATAGAGAGGATCACCTATTTTGACAGCCATAAGATACAGCAAGACCTTATGTCACCACATTTTTAGTCCAGATTAGTTGTGGCACATTCAGCAATCTCATCAAAGCTGCTTTCAGAAACATCAAGCTAGCAGGAAGCATTGGGGCAAACACCCCTTGTTAGAGCTGCTAGATGAGTTTTTTATTTCATGGTTGTTGACCCTTTACCCCATCACCTTAAATATTTATCTGACACAGTGGAAATAACCCTAGAGGCCCCCTCAATGTCAGAAGAGCAGCCCATCAACTGGAGCTCTCTCTAGCACCTATTACCTTTCTAGACAAGAGAGGACACATTTAATGGTGAGCTGCACCACATAGACAGTGCTGACCTGCAGGCAGAGCAGCAGAGCATAGAAAGTAGAGCATCTTGCAAGAACCTGGCCAGGCCCATTGGCAGTCAAGAGAGAGAGGGGTAGAGAGCATTTCTAGGCTTTACAAGCAAAGAAGGACTTCTGCAAGAGGCAAGGGAGGCAGGGAGAAAGTGTAGAGAGACACAGCAAATCATAGCATGCATGAGCCTCCATGTTGACATATGCATCATACATGAGTCTTCTTCCACAGGAAACAACAAAGTCTCCACCACATAATCACCACCATCAAATCTTTGTTCCGGACTCATCAGCCAAAGGTCAGTTACCACCTGCTATCCAGACAAGGACAGGCGACAATCTTCCGAGTGAGGACAGGGCACTGCAGGCTGAGATAACACATGCACTAAAAACTCCATCTTTCCCCATCATCGACATACAGTTGTGGAGAAGCAGAAGAAACTGTTGAGCGTGTTCTCCAGGACTGCAAAATCACTACACACCAAGAGAAGCGATTGCTACAACCAGTAGCATTGTCCGAAAAACTGTATGGACTGCTGGACAAAACTGGGTAGGACAGCACACTTCTTTGCAAGGACTGATCTCCAAGTGTAACGCCATTCAAGGAGTAGAAGAAAAGTCTTCCTCCTCAAGTATGCTGTTAGAAAATTAGGCATATCAACTACAGGTTGATCAGTACAGTACCTGACAAGCTGTACTCGGAGGTTTTTTAACTTGTTTGAGTCCACAAACGATGCCACTCTATATCACCATCAGTGCATCTCAGCTGGTGCATAAAAATGATAAACTCAAGTAGGGTTTTTTGTTTGGCATTTTCCCTTCTTAATTTTTAACTGTACTGTGTGCACAAATTTGCATGTGCAAGTATGGATATGCCTTTGCATTTGAAATAATATACATGTACAAATAGGTATATATGCATGTGATTGTGAGCTTGTGTGTGCATACATAAAACAACTATGTTCATATGTGCACACATGAAAGCACATGTTCTGGCTCTTCTGTGTAAAACAGTGTTGGTGGCTGCTCTGGGTGGGTGGTTTTGCCATGCAAATGAGGAAATGAGAGCAGACAATCCACGTCTGTCTAGTCCAAATTGTGAAGCAATTTTATGATGTGTTTGCCAAGCATGCCTGATGGTGCAAGATTCTGACCTGGGCCTGACTGGAGGGACTCCAGCTGGGGGAGCTGGAGGCAGGCGACTTGTCAGTGGAGGCGGGGGACTTGTCAGTGGAGGCAGGCGAGACAGCAGGGGATGTGGAGACGCATCGCCCATCTAGAGCTAACGTTGACAATGTCCTGCAAGAAAACAGTATAAATCAGTCACATGCACTCTACACCAAGGCTGACACTTCTGTGACCATCCACATGAATTTTCAGTCAATAAACCATGACTGCACTCTTGCATGACATTTTAAAAACAAACAAACAAGTAGAGTTTGAGTCTGGTCTGGTGGTCAAGAGATTCACGTTTAAAACTTTCTTGGGGCGGGTGGGAAGCACTGAGGAAATAACATACTTTAGTGTCTCCCCCCCCCCCCCTCTCTCTCTCACTCACACACACAGAAAAAGTTACACAACTGTAGATCTTTGCTACTTATCGACTGTGCTAAAATCAATAAGCATAAGCTCAGCAGGACTGCCAGACAATGAACTACAGGAAGAACAGATGGACATTGCCCTAAGGGCATGAATAACCTGCACCACAGTTCAGTCAAGCAGGGAATTTAGAAGTCAGGTGAACTAAAGTGCTGAGTTTCATGCTAAACTGAAATAGGCAAGGCAATTAAGGCTACATCCATACAGCAGTTTCATTTCAGCTGGGAGAGTTCAAGTTTTGTTGGGCTTTCAGTAGCTACTAAAGCTAGACCAACTAGTAGAATGCATCAATCCGAGACACAATCCACACAGTACAGAGCCAGCTTACCTTTTCAGGAGCTGACGGTCAGCTTCTGTGTATAAGGGCCAGTCCGCCTGCACATCCGAGTAGAGGTGCCGCGCTAACGTGTAGCTGTTGTTGGTGCGGTTCAAGGTGCCTACCTGCTGAAGAATGCTTCCCAGTGTGTTCTTGTCTTTCTCTTTGATGCCATCTGCAAAGGCCAACACAGAGATTAGTCAGGGCAAAATTTTGTCAGCATGACAGACTGACTGCTTTTCTGTCAGAATGAGTAGATTTTAGCTCTGGCAATCAACAAACATTACTCTTCTATTGCCTTTTGAAATTCTTTAAAATATTAACTTAGTAAACATAGAGACAAGATCTACAGTGAGAGCTTCAGAGAATCTGCTAGTTATCATATATCCTCTTTTCCCTCCCATAGCTTGGCTCCATAAATGGCATATATGAGTGAGTCTCTAAACGTCAAATGACCAACTGGTACATTTTTAAAATGGTATTTACACCAATAACTAATTAACCTACATGCTTCTTTTGCAGGTGTGTAAAGTCACAAATGGTCAAATAGATAGTTTTTATGCAGTTTCCATTGTTGCTGTTTGTGCGATAGTGAATAAATAGATTTAAAGGTAAAATTTCCAGGAAAACAGAGACTTCAAAACGTTACACGACAGACAGTGCCTCACATTACCTAAAATAACAGGAACAGAATCGCTCTTAAATTGAAACCCAATTGTTGTTTCAGGAAATAAAGTGTTGTCTTCAATAATTTGCCAGATATCAGGATTTCCATTTTTATATTCTTTGACTTTGAACGCCAGAAACTTCGTGAATACAAGCGTAACAGACTAAGTCATCAGCAGAGTCAGCAAACCGAAAATTGCTACCGGCAAACCACTGAATTATTTTCACTTAAAACTTTACATGGGTCGTGTATTGCAACAAAGAGTTAGTGTGTGAAATATAACGAGTTAGAATGCTTTTATTCACAACTGCCACCGACTTTTATTCTTGGCAAAAATCCTTGGTCATTTCGACCGTTTTTTTTTTTTCAAATTTATCCAAAAAAATGTGTGATTCCGAATTTTCTTCGATCTGCAATTTATAACCGCAACAAACCAGTTAATACTGGATTTATTGCCGCTGAGTTTAATTTTCCACATGGATATTCGAAAATGTGGTAAGTGTTTGAATCTTTCTCCTTTGGTATTAATTTTTGGTTACGCTTGTGGGGTTTGGACAGATTGTTCGCTCTTACCCTGTTCTGGGTATGTTTATATATGCTGTTAGGAGCCTTTTTGAGCCGAAATGAACGATTCACGGTTTAAATATTTGCTTTTCAACAAGACGTGTGTGCGATGTCAAGTTTGGGCTGAGTAGATTGCAACAGGTTTAGTTTGACTATAAAAAATGTCATGGATGAAAATACAAGCCCATTACGTCCGCGGCTACACGTGGCTTATTACACGAAGCTCGCATTTGGCGAGCTTCGCATTTGGTTGGTTTCTTCTAAACAATCGTCCTTCGAAGTTTCTCATTGGATCAAGTTGAAACTTTACAACTCATTAGAGGAAAGATTGCTCTTTCGTTCGGTGTATGTTTGAACTTCCGATGAAAATCAAAAGACGAGTTATTGATGAAAGTTCGAACGTCATCGGACATTTGGTTAAAATTTGCTCACTCCCGCTTCGATCAATTTCGTACAGACACCCTCGTGTTCTACAAGATTTCCCCTTTCCAACGCTATATTCGATGTTAAAATGTACGATGAATCTACTTTTTATCTAGCGACCGGATTGTGCACTTGAAAGGAGAAATCAAACGGAAATTTTCCACCTGTTTGTGTGTACATTGGACTGCAATGGCGTTGTGTAGACGCGTGCTCAATTACCACATTTGTGTGTGTGTAAATAGTTGTATTTATCATGTCCATGTTGTGTGCATGGTGTTGTATGTTGCACATTGATCTGCTCATTACTGAAATGTGTATACATGTGTGAAATGTTCTGTATTATTATAATTATTACTTTCAGTCAGTATCAATCAGTATTGCTCCTCTGTATGATAATGAAACAGTGTGCTTTAAGTACTTGTGTGCTCGTTTTTGTGTGTGTATTTCATGATATTTTTCACAGTATTAGTAAAGATGATTTTTGCAGATGCAAAGTAATCTTGTGCTTGTTTGTTTGACTTCAGAATTCAAATTCCTCATCAAAAGCTTGTTGGAGGTACGCTCTAAAATCAAAGTTCTTTTGCCAATGAGGTTGATATTTGCCACATTAACATTAAAGACATTTCTTTTCAAGTTGTAAGTGTTATTTTGCCTGTATCAAAGTTTTACATACAAAGAAAAAAAAACATTGCAGCTGTACGAGTGTAATGGATGACAAAGTAATATTTAACCTTGTACCCTTTTTATTTTATTTTTCTTTAAATTTTCTTTCTCTTTATGTTAACACATTCTGTTAATGTGTGTTTGAAACACATATCATCTCATTTGTTGTTTTTTATTGCAAGAAAAGTGGTCATTTACTTTGTCATCCGTTACACGCGTACCACACCAACTTTTGAACTTTACACAGCTCCTAAGCACTCATTTCTCAATAAACTATCTTTTTGAGTTAGGTACACACAGTTAAAGTGTCAGTCTTTATAATAATACCAAAATAGTGACAATTCAAGCACTTTTTTGAAACTGGGTTTGTGTAACGTTTTTGCCACGACGTTTAGAGACTTACTCATATGTCACCACAGTTGATTACCATTAAGGATAAGGCAAGATTCCTGATAGCCCTTTTCATCACTCACCCTGATGCAGCTTGATAAGAATCTCTGGCTTCTTGTAGGGTCGAATGGCTAGGAGATGAATAATCCGATCGCTGCACAGAAATAACAGGCATTGCAAAGAAACTCATAAAGATGAGGCAGTAGATCTTTTCATCAGGCAAATATCCCCCAAGTGTGAACTGATTTCAGTATTGCAACTGTGAACATGGCCAGCCATCCTCATGTGTCATAACAATTATTGATGTATCATTCTCAGTGTCCATGTACACTGAGCATCACAAATCATGCACTTGACAAACAAGTCACCACTGTTTTCTTCTTAGCACCAGAGCAAAGCGCAGGCAACAGAGCTGCTATCAGCAGTGCTTGCTGCCACATTACCAAACACAGCTGGATGAGGGTACATGTGTCCAGTAAGTCCTCAGTATCTTGCAAGTCAACGACCTCTCTCCCAACATCAATATCTCAACCTCAATTTTTTTTTTTGCTATCAGCCCTGCATGCTACAAGTACACAGCATGTTGGACAAGGGAATTGCAGCGTGCAGTCTCAACGCCTACATGTAGCATGGCATTTTCACTGGGACTGATACGCCCAAGTGTAGCATGGCATTTTCACTGGGACTGATATGCCCAAGTGTAGAATGGCAATTTCACTGGGCTGAGGGTAGAGTTCAGTACTTAACTTACTTACAAATTGGATTAACTGCACGACTACTTACCACTCATTGTTACTCCAGTGCATGACTTCAATATGGAAATGCCTCCATCTTTCTTAATAATTAATGGTCTCTCTCAGAAAGTAGTTATCTCATCCCAACTGCCGGCTGCAATTCCATCAATCTGATTTGTGCGATGCAGGAACAAACAAGCTGCAGCAACAGACATCTGACATAAAAAATGTCCCACAACGGCAAATGTAAGACAATATGACCTTGGGAAAGAAACACTGTCACTTGCAGCTGAGAACTAGAGTCTCTCTCTCTCTCTCTCTCTCACTCTGCTCTCTCTCTCTCTCTCTCTCTCTCTCTCTCTCTCTCTCTCTCTCTCTCTCTCTCTCTCTCTCTCTCTCTCTCTCTCTCTCTCTCTCTCTCTCTCTCTCTCTCTCTCTCTCTCTCAATTATGATGTGATGGGCCAGAGGCCTAAACAAATAAAGTATTTCTTTCGTTCACTTGCTTTCTCTCACACACACACACACACACATAAATAAATGGGAAAATTGATAAAGGCAACAGTTATTGGTGCAACAACGTCTGACACGATGCAATTTCAAGCAATCCATGTGTACTTGCTTTGCATGTATAATACATCCATACACTGCCTCTTTGTGTATGATTTTAACAACAAGGATCTCAGCCAACTCTCCTGAATGCCATTCAACTCATCCCACTGCATTACAACCATTAAACTTCATTCAACATTCCGGCAAGCTATTCACTTTTTCAACACATATTCAGTGAGTAGTCCACAACTGTCACACCCATCTACATTAATTTCACCACAACACCAGATACCATCATCCATCTACACCCACACTTCATCCAGCTCACAGCAATACAAACACCATGAAGCATCCATGTACATCTTCTGTAGACATCTACATTTCAAAAAACTCACTACAACATAGACAACCATGCAGAAATAAAGGAAAGATTCTTTCAACATTCCATGCAGCTGGCACCCAATACACTTGGTGCCTTGAGGATGACAATAGAGAACCTACCGGAACGGCATGTTGATGATGCCAGAGTTGGACTTGCTTCCACTGCCAGCAGAGGATGGCCGAAGCGCCGAGGTGAAAGGGGGTTTTTGCCGGGAAAGCAGTGTGACCCGAGGGTCGGGCTGGGAGTGCGAGGTGTGGTTGCTGGATGAGGAGAGGGCCGAGGTATGGGACGAATTGTGTGAAGAGTTGGAGGTGTTGGACGTGGAGCTCAACGTGGACCCCGACCGAGCCTGGAAGGGTTTCACACGGGGCACGTGGCCATTGTGGCTGCTGCGGCTGGCTCCAGACAACAGCTTCTTGGATTTTCGGCCAATGGTTGGCTCATTTGCCTTCACCTCCTTTGTGCTGCAAGCATCCAGAAAGATTTTCAGTCAATTGAGACCAACCAAAAACAAGAAGGGCAAAGCCCATACGACTCACATGCTTGACCTTGACCTTTATATGACCTTGACCTTCAGGTGACCTTCAAGGTCAAGGTCAAACAACTAAACCTACCAATGACATCATACACGAAGAAATGCTTTACACATTTTCCCTACCAAAATACATGTGACCTTGACCCAAGGTCAAGGTCATCCAAGGTCATGCAACACAAAGCTGTTAATTCAAGACATAGGAAGCACAATGGTGCTTATTGGCACTTTCTACCATGAGATATAGTCACTTTTAGTGGTTCACTACCCCATTTTGGTCACATTTCATAAGGGTCAAAGTGACCTTGACCTTGATGATATGTGACCAAATGTGTCTCATGATGAAAGTATAACATGTGCCCCACATAATTATTAAGTTTGAAACAGTTATCTTCCATAGTTCAGGGTCAAGGTCACTTCAAAATATGTATACAATCCAACTTTGAAGAGCTACTGTGACCTTGACCTTGAAGCAAGGTCAACCAAACTGGTATCAAAAGATAGGGCTTGCTTTGACCTATATACCACTTGTAGCTAAGGTCGCCATTCTCAATAACCTGGGAGAAAATTGGGAAAATGTGAAAAATGACTGTTTTTGAGACCACATTTATGGCTCCTGTGACCTTGACCTTGAAGCAAGGTCAAGTCACTATGTATATTTTTTGAGGCCTTGTCATCATACACCATCATGCCACATTTGGTGTTGATAGACTTAATAGTCTCCGAGAAAAATCCAACGTTTAAGTTTTTTACGGACGCCCGCCCGGACGGACGGACGGACGGACGGACGGACGGACGACACGGCTCAGTACATAGACTCACTTTTGCTTCGCATGTGAGTCAAAAAGCTTATTCACTTGTTTTATCTAGTGAGTCATCCTTAACATTTTGGCATATTAGTTTCACCATCAGGTCCAGATTATGCAGTGCAAGGTAAAAGACTGATTTATCAGCCTAATGACAAGAGGGTAAGTGTAGTTTCGTAATAAGCTAAATTTAGAAGTATTGTCACTACAGAAATACCAATGTGGTTCTTTACTTAAAAGGACTGATTAATACAGAGAAGTAAAATTTGGGAATAAATCATTCTGAAACTCATGGGCACATTGGACAAATAACTTCAGCATCAAAATCAATGCATCACTACCACTCACTCCAAAAAGAAAACACACACAACTCAATAACAAAGTGAAAATCACATTCCTAGTGATAGCTCAAGTTTTCTCATTGATCAATGTAATGGATACACTTCTATCTCACAAAACAAGATCATACAAGTATTCTACACAGAAACATCATTACTATGCACATAATCACAACATCAATCAAAACTGGGAGGGAGGGAGAGAAAGAGAGGGAGGGAGGGGTGGTGGGGAGTAAGAGAGAGAGAGAGAGAGAGGAGACGGAGAGAGAGAGAGAGAGAGAGAGAGAGAGAGAGAGAGAGAGAGAGAGAAGGGGGGAGAGAGGGGGAGAGAGAGGGGAGAGAGTGAGAGAGAGAGAGAGAGAGAGAAGAGAGAGAGAGAGAGAGAGAGAGAGAGAGAGAGGAGAGAGAGAAGAGAGAGAGAGAGGGAGAAGGACAGAGGCAGAGAGATGAGAGAGGAGAGAGAGGAGAGAGAGGAGAGGAGGAGTGAGAGAGAGAGAGAGAGAGAGAGAGAGAGAGAGAGAGAGAGAGAGAGAGAGAGAGAGAGAGAGAGAGAGAGAGAGAGAGAGAGAGAGAGAGAGAGAGAGAGAGAGAGGGAGGGAGGGAGAAGGACAGAGGCAGGCAGGAACACACACACACTTACCAAACTTTGACACGCTCCTCTTCAACCTGTGTGATGCGTTCCCGGGTCGTCTTGTACACCTCACTGGTTGCCTGCACCGAGATCTTGTTCTCCATGACACCCAGGGACAGCAGGGGGCTGCAGATCAAAGGAATGAAAGATGAGAGATCTATCCTCCCAGTAAATTGTGTGTAATTTCTTTTTTATGTACAAAATCATAAGATTTGATCTTAAAATCAACCCCATTATAGTATCAATGTTGCAAACAAACTTAAAGTCCCCCCCCACCCCCCCCCCCCCCCCCCACCCCAAAGGATTTAAAAACCAAATAAACAACCAAACAAACAAATAACTAAATAAATTTTAAACCACACACTTGATTTTTTGGTTGTTGGTTTATTTAAAACAAACCTCAGTGAGCCGAATTAACCATAAAAGTGGATTCATCACACAACTGAAAACATTACTTCATCTTCAAACAATGAAAACCACAAGATTATAAAGTCTTACTGCAGCTGCAAAAATCAATGAAGCTAACAGAAGTGCACGCACAAGATGTTGCATTCATTACAGTGCTAAATCATGTAGTCAAGGCAGTAAGATAAACAGAAGCATTGAGGATATTTGAGTTGTCACAGCAGCAGCAATTGCAGAAACTGAATCTGGGGCAAACGGGTACAGAGAAAATTCACCTTCAACAGTTACACTCCCCCAATCAGTCACAGCCATGACAGGGTGCATACCTGTTCTCCGACTGCTGTATGGCCTCATAGCAGGCATTCTGCTCCACATTGGACACTGAAAACTGAAATGTCCGTGAAGCCTCAGGTTCCTGAGAGGACTTGTTTCCAGGTATGACAATGACCTGCAATCAAACCACACCCAGGTGAGTACAATTAGTCAAGCAACTTGCTCAGTAATCAACTTCAAAAGTTTGTGTGAATCTGAGCTGAATCTCTCCAGTTTTCAGGACCAGGCTTGATTTCACATTAAGTCATCTGCATACCACTTAGTCCTACAAAGCATTAATACAGACTGCTGGAGTCTTATGTGATTGAATGTCAGGTCATAGATCTATCTAACTATAAATTCAATGTCACTTTTATGAAGGCATACATTCCATTACTACACCAGCAAAAAACCCTGAACTCAGCAGAAACTGTACTTAATGTCACCTTTCGAGACCATGATAATACACACAGCTCAACATTAAACCAAATCTAACTGCATCCCCATCATTACACCTGTCGCCATTTTTTTTCCTATGCAAGATGTCTCAAATGTCCATGCAGTCATCTCCTGTGCAATCAGTCATGCCAACAGAGGAAAACTTGCACTCACCCCCTGGTTTCCTTTGAACTGGATGGTTGGTCTTCTGGAGGTGGTACCCTGAGGAGGACAATAACAGTCTCTGAGACAACTCCATTGCATCAATACTTTGTGATGTCACAAGATACAAAAGCATGCCTTTGACCAAAAAAAAAAGGATAAGCTTACCCATGAGATCCGTCCAAGTTGACATCCTCACTGGCATCCCTCCAACCACATTTCATTCATCCCCTATGGTTAGATTCTATAGTATGAAGAAAAAAAGACAGAAAAACCTATATTCCAAGTTGACCAGGGTTATTTGAATGCATGGTTTGGCTCTGAATGATCTGATCCTGTTCAAATCCCCACCCCCAATAACCTCTTAGGCTGCATGGTCCCCCCTAGCTGCACTGATAGAGGAGATCTATACCAAAGGCTTAGCAGCCAGGAAATCTAGATGTTGAGGGGGCATTAGGCAGCTCCGACCATAAGTCACACTTGCTACTACTACAGCTCAAAATCTAGCCACTGCAGATGGCGCTGAGCAGTCTACAGTCCAGTACTCTTCAGGAGAAAGTGAGTATAGGATATATATCCTAGTCATACACAGATGACATTGTGTACGTAAACAACACAGATAATAGTTTGTTCAATTCTTGAGATGACTTCATGAAGTCCTATGTGAGCACATTGCCACACATCTTTTCTCCCCAAAAGTATACACCCACAAAGAAAACAGGAAAAAAAGAGAGAAATCTTACATTCTGAACAAATGCATTTCCAGCTGAGCTTTTTAAGTTCAAATTGATGATGAAGAGATAAATGGAATATTACAGCCTATCAGAATTTGTTGTCTTTGTAATTTTAAGGCCATTAATAAACAAGAAGGGCAAAGCCCATACGACTCACATGCTTGACCTTGACCTTTACATGACCTTGATCTTCAGGTGACCTTCATGGTCAAGGTCAAGGTCAAACAACTAAACCTACCAATGACATCATACACTAGGAAATGCTTTACACATTTTTCCTATCAAAATACATGTGACCTTGACCCAAGGTCAAGGTCATCCAAGGTCATGCAACACAAAGCTGTTAATTCAAGACATAGGAAGCACAATGGTGCTTATTGGCACTTTCTACCATGAGATATGGTCACTTTTAGTGGTTCACTACCCCATTTTGGTCACATTTCATTAGGGTCAAAGTGACCTTGACCTTGATGATATGTGACCAAATGTGTCTCATGATGAAAGTATAACATGTGCCCCACATAATTATTAAGTTTGAAACAGTTATCTTCCATAGTTCAGGGTCAAGGTCACTTCAAAATATGTACATACAATCCAACTTTGAAGAGCTCATGTGACCTTGACCTTGAAGCAAGGTCAACCAAACTCATATCAAAAGATAGGGCTTACTTTGCCCTATATACCATATATAGGTGAGGTATCCAATCTCAAAAACTTCAGAGAAAATTGAGAAAATGTGAAAAATGACAGTTTTTTAGACAACATTTATGGCCCCTGCGACCTTGACCTTGAAGCAATGTCAAGTCACTATGTATGTTTTTTGAGGCCTTGTCATCATACACCATCATGCCACATTTGGTATTGATAGACTTAATAGTCTCCGAGGAAAATCCAACGTTAAAGTTTTCGGACGCCCGGACGCCCGGACGGACGAAACAGGTGAGTACATAGACTCACTTTTGCTTCGCATGTGAGTAAAAAAAATACTTGAGATATTCGCCTCATACAAAATAAGTTGGGAGACGTGGTGGGTCAAGTCTTACCCCCAACCCACACGGGGATTCAAACTGTGGAAACATAAGCAACAAACGAAACTGCCAAAAATAGTCATACAATCACTGATGTAAATACTGTAACACTAACAGACAACAGGGCTAACCAAATGCAAATGATTTTCAACTACAGGGTCATGATGTTTGGCAATGCATCCCTTTCACATCATTCATAGCCACAAAAAAAGCTCACAACACAGAGAAAACAGCCAATCAGGGACAATTATATATCCATTTCTCCAGTTGGCAATTACACCCTCATTCTCCTGAAATGGCATGGAGCACGCAGCACAGTTAAGTTGCCAGTGTTTAACAGAATGCCATGCTGCTCTTCAAAGGCAGACCAAGCATGCAATCACTGGTCTGCATTGAGCACACAGACAAATACCAGATGGTGAATGCAATCAGCCTCCAACACACAGCACCTCCAAAGCCATGACTAGCATCCTCTTGCCTTCAGGAGCAGCCCTATTTTTGTTACAAGCAGCAATTCATGATCTCTTAACTCATTGCTTACGCAGGGATAGCATTAGGAAATTTACCTCTGTACGCAGTGTTTTTTTAAGTTTTCAAAAAATCGTACAAAGTCCAAATTTTGAATAACTGTTTAATATTTGGTACCACAAGAAAGAAAATCATTTGCACTTTCTAGCTGAAGTGCTGGATAGTTACAATATGCAGTAAGAAAATTGGGGAAATTTGTTTTTTTACACCAGATACATGCAATTTTGATTTTCTTTTTTTTTTACACCTAATGTATTGTACTAATAGTCAAGAGATAGATTTTGCACAACAGTTCTGAAATCAGTATTTCCACATCAAACTATATTGATGAATGATTGACTACAGGATAAAAAAATGCTTGAAAATGATTTTTTTTAGCAAGTCAGAGAGGTGAAATCAGAAAATATACACTTACTCACTGCAATCTGTCTCTGTTTGAATAGAAGAAAAGTCTCAAATGACCTGAGAGAAAGAAGGCGCCCTACTCGGCATAGTCCTCTTTTGTGTGGTACTGTTCATTGGAGGAGTAGAGAAGGTTTTCGGCATCCTCTGCATCTGAATCGATGTCTGTGTCTACTGTAAAAACCGTTTCTATCTCTTCCTCTCTTTCTGACGTCGACGGCGACGAAGTCAATTCGTTTTCGCTTTCAGCCACGAAATCGATTCGTCTTCGCTGTCAGCCACCACTTCATTCTCGTTGACTGGGACTATTTCCGCATCAGAATCATAAAGATCTTCTTCAGAAGTCCAATATCCACCTAGATCTTCAATATCAGACCCTTCTTCCATCCACACTTCTAATACTTCGTCATTTTCATCACCGCTCGATCTTCGACAACGCGACGCCATGTCGACAAGCGCATAAACACGACGTAGGGTGAGCGTAGCTTCTACTACATCTAGCTTTCTCATGGGGACTATACTAAAGAAAAGGTAACTCCAGCGAACACACATTGGATAGAGAACAAAGAGCTGTACGATTTACTTCCCTTGAAACAGCCACGGAGAAAGGAAAAATTCATTACTGCGACCGCAACACGTACTTGCGCTACGTAGCCAAAGGGTGTTGGCGTCATCGCAACACGTGCTTGCGCTGCGTAGCCAAAGGGTGTTGGCGTCATCGCAACACGTGCTTGCGCTACGTAGCCAAAGGGTGTTGGCGTCATCGCAACATGTGCTTGCGCTACGTAGCCAAAGGGTGTTGGCGTCATCGCAACACGTGCTTGCGCTACGTAGCCAAAGGGTGTTGGCGTCATCGCAACACGTGCTTGCGCTACGTAGCCAAAGGGTGTTGGCGTCATCGCAACACGTGCTTGCGCTGCGTAAGCAATGAGTTAAATGACTTGGGCAACTACTGTTATGTTTGCATTGGTTCAAAGTAGGTTGAGAATCTATATGAAAGAATGCCATGAATAGAAAATCCAAGATCAACTTTGAGCAAGAGTTTCTCAACATTTAGAATTGAATAAATTTCCATTTGGTCAATCAGTTAGGCAAACGAGATGGTTGAGGAGCAGAAATGGGAGGCAAACTTAAGCTGTCTGCTTTGACATGCTGGCATCCATTTTCCCCTCTAAATCTAAATGGCACACCCCCACACACACGTGCATGCATGCACACGTGCACACACACATGCACGCACATATGCACACATGCAAGCAGACACACACACACACACACTTGAAACACTCCTTTAGTTCCTAATGTAAATCTGAAACAGGGTCTTCCATTCAAATGTTCCAGCTGCCTCACACATTCGGGCAACTGTTAGGGACCATCCAGGTGCAGCAACCAACACTATTAAACTGCTCCCTCTCTTCTCACATCAATCCTTTCTCTGCAACCTTGGGACAAAGATATTATTGAAAGAGTTCTAACCCTTTGCAAAAAGACGGCCACTTCAGCCCAGCTGCAAAAAGATCCCATTGGGCCTAGGGGTGAGCAACAATGTAGGTTGGGGGCCTTTCTACAGCTGCAGTTGCTTTTAAATCAATGGGGCAGGGGAACACTGAAGGGGAGAAAAAGAAGGGCATGCCGGCACTCCCCAGGATAGGATAGAAGCCATCAATCAAGACAGCCAAGCACTTCTGACAACCCAACAGGATACCTGCACGAAGATGAATATGCAACCCTACATTAACGCAACCTTTCCTGCACCTTATGCTCTAGCTGGGAGCGTCCCATATATACACTCAAACATGAGGACATTAGGCAAATATATAGTTATGGTTAGGGTAAACCGGCCAATCTTTTTTTTTTGCAAACCCTAAACTGTTTTTTAATTATGAAAAAAAAGAAGGAAAGAAAATGGACGGTAATCAGCAAAGTTCTGTGCTCATCCCATCTTCCCTGCCCTGTGAAGACTCAGGGAATTCACTATTCAAGTACAAAAAAGTGTTTTTTCAGCAAAAGATAAAGTGTGAATACAGTAAGTAACATGGCCAAAGAAAATAAGATCAATAGGATGGCCTTAACATTTAAATATACTTTTAATAGAAAAGCAAGTTTCTCTTTTGCTGAAAACAGTTTTTTTAAACATAAATTGTGGATTCCCTGAGTGCTCACAGGGCAGGGAAGATGGGGCAGCATGCAGTTTGTTTTTTACTTTTTAATATTTTCTTTTTAAGGTCAGCAGAAAAAATATGGTTGGTCAGGTCATAGTAACCACAATTATATCCCTTTTTAGGCCTTATATTGTTATAAAAAATAAATAATAAAAATGCAGGCTGGCCTACAGACCTCAATTCTTTTAGCCATGTTACCATAACTATAAATATTTGTTCTATTTGCCTTATTGATTAATCCTTAAAACCTCACCATGTTTTTTTTTAAGGCAAAAGTTTAGCACCTTTGTCAAAGTGGCTACAGATGTTTTTCATGTCACTGTGCACATAAGCTTTGAGAGGAGAGTTTAACACAAACATGCTTTTCCTGTTCTTTTATGTGACAAAGTGAAAACAATTTTTAAAAGTCCCATCAATGGATAATGCACAGCAGCTTTCATAACATATATATGAGCACGTCCATGATATTGGCGAATAGATGTGTGACATGCAGGTGGAAAATTAAATATCCACCCAAGTACATAATTTTTCAATATAGTTTAGTTATATCCTTACTTTATCTTATCATGTGATTTAAGACAGAAAAACTTGTAAGGATTTTCCACAATGATCACAATAAAATGTGCACCGACGGCCATGATGTAAGTTACATGGTTTCCATCTTTTGACTCTATTGTCTTTATTTGTGACAGTTGCACTTTATTTCCACCTTGAGTGTTTGCAAATGACCCAGATGTGTCATTTGATGAAAAAAAATCTAAGTTTGTTGTGTATTTATTATGACATAAAAATTGTGTTTACATGGAAACCGTAACTTACGCTAAACAAGCACCTTTGAATCTTTACTGTTCAAAAATTATAGCAAATTTTTCGAAAGTTTGAATAAATATATGAATAAAGTGATTCAGATCATATAACCTTGATGTATTAGCACTATAAATACACATGTGTACATTTCAAGCAGCAGCTAGATATGACGTAAGTGAAGAGAAACCACACCAAAGATGGTCATTGTTGGCCACTTAAACTCAGCTTTATGGGACTATAACTTGTATAAGCATTGATTACACACAATACATAACAAACAGGATAAGACCAAACAAAAAAACAAAATAATCCACACACAAGAGCTGCACCATTTCACTTTTTATTGAAAAAAACATGCCTCGGTCGCTATGATGACAGAAGCATGAACGATTGAGCGTGTGTAAGTTACCAAGGAAGCCAAATGCTTGTGGTCACGATTTGAGTGAATTATCAATAAAAGAGGCATTATTTCACAACACTAGTCCTTTGAGCATTATTTCAACTATTCTAGAAATTGTTATTTAGCAGATTATGAGTCGGATGGACATCGTTTCATAAGATTCAAGCTGATAGAAAAAACCCACGTGCGCTCGCCTGACGTTAAGTTACTTCTGCAGCAAGCAGAAACGAAGCCGTTTCATTGGTCAAAAATAGCGTGTAAAGGTCAGGAGACGACCAGAAACGGTGTAAACAAGCCCGAAATACAAGGGCAAGGTTGCCTGAGTGGTTGAAGGCGGAAATTATCGTGCGACATTTTTGCTACACGTGTAGAAAATGTAAGTTACCGGTGAAACGATCGAAACCGACTTCAGAGATATGCGCTATAACAGTGTATTATCTATGTGCGTTCATTATCTTGTTTATTTCTTTCGATTGTGAAATGAATGAAACACAATCATGACCTTGGTTCTCGGCAATTTTACCACTCGGTGTTGTTCAAATTTTTTTTTTCTCCCATGGTTCGAGGGAAACCATAGTAACGTACATATTGCTCTTTTTCGAGTGGCCAATACTGTTACTTTTCTTCTAGAAACCCAGTTTTTAATAGCATGAGTAATAAATATGGTGTTGGAAATGCATATTTTCACCAAAGATTCGCCTTTTGAATGCATCTCAAAGAAGAACTCGAGCAAACTAAATCTGCACTCGGCGAATGTCACGCTTGCCGGCGTCAGTTTGTTCACAAGCAGTGCCGTTATTTCGTTTTTGTGAACCTCATGGTACCGAAATGAAACATATAAACACGCAGACTATAAGAAAAACATTTAATGAAGCTATATCATCACAAATCATGCCCATCTGGAGCTTTTAAGACTTTAGGAATCATAATTTTGTGAGGGCAACCAGCATTTCCGCCATTTTTGCCAACATCGTGGACGTGCACATATATTCAGTCAGTGTCAGGACATTAGCAGGCTTGTAGCAGTTTGACATATTTTCTTCCATCCCCACCCACCCCCACAACCCAAATTCTCTAGAATCTGTGTCGCATCTGTCCGACAATGTGTAAACAGCTGCAACAGCTAGTCCCAGATGACAGAGGCCACAACATGAAAACAAGCCACATATCATTATCATACAACAAGATAATGAAAGGATCTCTCTCTCTCTCTGGTGCTACACTTGAATATTTTGCCTCAAGGGCTGAATGTAAGAAAGGCAATACTGCCCAATTCACTACCCTTGTAAAATATTGTTCAATTGTTCTCTCTCTCTCTCTCTCTCTCTCTCTCTCTCTCTCTCTCTCTCTCTCTCTCTCTCTCTCTCTCTCTCTCTCTCAAACACACACACACACACACACACACACACACACACACACACACACACACACACACACAGCCCTCCACCCTCAATGCACCCGAGTTCACATACGTGCATAAGCAAGTCAATGGACACACATGCATAAGCAAGTCAATGGACACACATACACAGGCAAGCATACCAAGAACAACAAAATTATTAGCACCACTCTTAATATCTCACCTTCATTAAGTGACCTTCCATTTTCTCTAGTCTCACCTATCCAACCTGTGTCTGGCCTTCCCCCATTCCCCTGATCACCTGGCTCACCTGTCTGTCTCCCTCTACCTCCAATCAATAGCCACAATAACACAGGGGCTCTCACTGAATCGAGGGCAAACCTGCTTTGCCAGCATTCAATTGACATAGCATTTTCTCTCCTTCTCTAAATCACCCCACACATCCACAGCCACAAAACCCCAACCCCACCACATCCCCTTACCTTACCCCCCCCCCCCCCCCCTCCTACCCACACCCATTTATCTCCTCCTCAACCCCACTCCCATTCAGCGTGGCTGAGACTAGTGAATATAGTCTCAGCAACAGGTTGGTCACGTGATAGCCTAAATTCTTCCATAACATGCATACCACCGTTCTGAACAGCCACGCTGAATGCCATATCACATCGTGAGTGTATTCCTCCGCTTGTTGTGATACACTCCATACTGGCAGCCATTTTTCCGTCAGTTCATTTTCTAAACATCGATTTCCCATGAATGTAAAACTTGTATGCGGTAAAATTCGAATCACAAGAGTGTAATATTGTGAACTCTACTAATTATAAGGACTTTGAATACAACAGCAATATTTATACTTCATTGAGCGAGTTCGGAGGGTCAGAGTCGATCTCTGGTTGTGAATTCTTGTCAGCAAACCCTTAGATGACAACTAAAGACGCTTCAGCGTTTGTGTGAACAGTGATTACACGTACCTTGTCAGCAAACCGTCAGATGTCAATTCAACACTGTCTAGTCTCGCTGGATAAGCAGTGAATCAGAAAATGGCTTTAACTTCAGCTCCAAAGAAAAGAAAAAGAACAGAAATGACACCCAAAGACAAAGTGGACTTGCTTGATCGCTACCGAGAGCTAAATTCTAAAAGTTTGAGGGAGGGTGCTGACATTTTGGGTGTGTCGGCATCATTTCTGTGCCAGACACTGAAAAAAGAAGATGAACTTAGGGCTGATATCGCAGAGGGCTCCAGTCAAGGCCAAAGGAAGCGTCGGCGCTGCGGGAAGGATAAAGAGACAGAAGATGGCTTAAAGCGGTGGTTCGACTCTATCCAAGCGCGCAACACACCTGTAAACGGCCCAATCCTGTGTCAGAAGGCGGAACAGATTGCTTCCCAGCTTGGTCGCTCCGAATTCAAAGCTACAAATGGGTGGTTTAACAGGTGGAAGAAACGCAACGGCTTGGTGAAGCGGGAAGTGCCGGTTAATAAAAACGCCGCTTATTAAAAACACTTTTGTTCGGTCCCAATGTGTTTTTAATAAGCGGCGACTACTGTATATATACACAATCGCACGTGCTCAAGGCAGTTTGCAACCTTATAGACACGTTCGCGCTAAAAGTAGTTCTCAAATGATTTCCTGAAAATCTCATAGATTAGTTTTATTAGAACACCAAATTTGTGTTTATCTATCGGGATAAATAATTGGAGTGAAATAGAATCGCCTCTTTTTACTCTCAATGGTCTTCTGATCATGTTGAATTATGATTGGTAGAATCATTGGAATGTGGATTCGAAGTCACGTGACCAACCTGTGTCAGAGATACTACATCTCTGTGTTCAGAATGCCCCACTCCCCATCTATATCCCCAACACAACATTCCAGCTGCAAGCAATTAACACTGTGCCATAAGACAATAAGGCCACAGATTGTGGTGAAAATAAATTAAGGCGGCCATTTAAACACAAATATTGACAAAAATACACTTTTCAAGTTTGGCAGTGTTTTGGCAAATCTCTTCAACATGAATACAAGAAGATAAATCAAGTAGCATAAAAGCTGATGACAATGAAAACTGCCACACCTCAAACTGAAAAGCACCCAGTTATATAAATGATGAGATATCAGAAGCAGCATGCATGGAACCAACAAATTCAACTGCACACAATGTTTCCAGGTCCAACACATTCATCACTCATAATCATATATGCAGTCAGACCTAAGAGCTATTTCCTTGAATAGGCAATCTATTCAGTACCTGTCCTATAGTCTCTGGACACACATGGACACAGACTCCCTCCTACAATGATCAATGCCAGGGCCAGGGGGATACAGAAAAGGGAAAGAGGGAGTGAGTTGGGGGGGGGGGGGGTAGAGGGGGAGTGGGGGGGGGAAGGAGGGGGGGGGGAGTAGAGGGGGAGTGGGGGGGGGGGAAGGAGGGGGGGGGGGGTAGAGGGGGAGTGGGGGAAGGATGAGGGGGGGGGAGGGGGAAGAAGGCAGGTGGGGGAAGGGGTCAGACTGGAGAAGTCTACCAAGGAAAACTTGCCAAGTCAACAGTTTGTCAGCTCTTCCCACCAGGGCAAGGAGTGCTGTGGGACCCAAGCAGCAATGTAAAATATGAGAGAGAGAGAGAGAGAGAGAGAGAGAGAGAGAGAGAGAGAGAGAGAGAGAGAGAGAGAGAGAGAGAGAGAGAGAGAGAGACAGACAGACAGACAGACAGACAGACAGACAGACAGACAGACAGACAGACGTCACAGAGACAGACAGACAGACAGACAGACAGACAGACAGACAGACAGACAGACAGACAGACAGACAGACAGACAGGCAGACAGGCAGACAGACAGAGACTGAGTCAGACAGATGGAGACAGAGAGGGTGATGTAGAGAGGGGGGCTGGAGGTGGGCAAGGGGATATATAGATCAAGGGGCACAGTCCACAACTCTCTCCATCACTGAGCAAACTACCCTATCAGAGATCTAGTCTTTACTCATAACTTAAGCAACCACTGGCCTCAGGAGGCAAATGCAGTCCATCTTAGGTCCAATCAGACCTTGCACAACTCAGCAGGGCACAAACGGAATGACTGGACAAAGAGGCCAGCTTCTCAAACCATTAGTCACAAACTACTTCTAACCAATACTGGTCAGCATGAAATAATCATACAAAATGTAATTTACAAGCCTAAATGTTTTTAGCATATAATATTTCATTTTCA
This sequence comes from Theodoxus fluviatilis, assembly GCA_034096865.1. Taxonomy (NCBI): domain Eukaryota; kingdom Metazoa; phylum Mollusca; class Gastropoda; order Cycloneritida; family Neritidae; genus Theodoxus; species Theodoxus fluviatilis. The sequence continues at coordinate 22,410 of JAWQFJ010029088.1, read as the reverse complement.
ATGAACAGTCATTTGTTAAAGTCAACCAACTCATTATAAAATGCATAGTTCGGTAGTTTAAGCATGATCATGGCATGGGATGAACATGTAAGTTGATGAATGTACAGAAGGGATGCTGAAAAAAATCTTCAAATGTCCCTAAAGGAATGCTTTGAAAAAGGCACCCAAATGCATTGACACAGAATAAAAGATATGGACTGATATCAATGATGAAAACAATTTGTTAATTAGTGCATCATATGCATCCCTGATTTTTGTGTATGTGATAAGTCTGAAAGTGAAACAAAAATACTCTTGTTGTATTTCTGCTTCAGTAAACTATATGCATGTTAAGGCCTTGTTAAGCTTACTTTGGATGGAATAAGCACTGTAAATTATACATAAAAATACATGGCACATCCACATCCCACTTACAGTGTTACAGCATTGACTTAGTCACATCCCAGGTGCCTGAACCTCCCTGACAATAGACTAAAAACCTCCAGCTGTTTTGATCAACATTCATGACCTTCATTCTGCTCACCAGCAGCATTTTGAATATTCACGATGCACTCTTCAATACTGATGAATATGTATGATTTTATTTGCATCCTCAAACACCATCAGGTGGTCTGTTCATGCAATGCTCTTCCTGCTATTTTATCACATAAATCAAATGATAAAACTTTCTGGACTCCCAAAACACATAAAGTCCATAATCACTTTCATCTGGGGCATTGTGCTTTTTCCCCGAGTTGCACTAACTGTCCAAAAAATATTGTAAATAAATGCTAGGCTCTGGCTACAAAAATGCATTGTGCCTCAAGGTTTGCCAGGTTTTGTGCGTTGGTGCATTAGCATCACAAAGGTATACTGAAACACAAGGCTTGTTCAGGAGGCACAGCGCTGCACAGCGCTGCACGTGTTTCACTCCTGAACAGCAATTTTGGGGTGTGATTCACTCAGTGCTGAGCAGCGCTGTGCATCACAGATCCGAGGTGATTCACACAATTATCAAAATGGAGTCTTCGATCCCGCACTGGCCGTCGATGCGTAAAATAACCCTCAGAAACATCATTTTGGGACTGGAACGGGCTTTATTTGCCCCAAGCGCTCTATATGCGCAAGTAACATTTTGGCAAGTAAGGATGACACAGTAGTGGACTTTATTCATGCAGAATACATTTAAACGTGCATTAAGGATGTCTGTGGCAAATAAAACACTTTCTTAGCGTCTAGCAACACAACATGCGGCGCAGAAGATTTACCTCCCTTTTAACAAGTAGAGGCTGCACTAAATCTGTAGGTGTTCAGGAGAGGCAAAGAGCGCTCAATTGCCAACATGAAGCGCTCATGCAGCACTTCGTACTCCTGAACAAGCCTACACTGTCAACATATCCACATGTGCCCCTACTCATAAAAACTGTCAATATACATAAAAACACACTGTCAAATCAAAAGACAGCTGAGCCTTGGAAAAACAAGTCCAAGGCACTGGTCAGACAGTTTGACAACAACCAGCACCAAAAGAAATCAGCAGACTATTTTCATCTGGTAAATTCAACCCCAAACCTCCCGGGTATTGTTCTTTTCCTCCTGCTTGATTTTTTTTTTTGCTCCACTCCTCCAGCTGAGGACATGAGGCTACTGTGATTAATTAAGGATTTCCCATAGCCCTGCCTTCCAGCTGACACCAAACCTGTCTTTTCTTCTCCCTAATCCAATCTGGAAGCCACCTCTCTCTTCCTGGGTAGCTACTGGCTCTGGCTTTAGTCAGCCAGTTGTAAGAGCCAAGTCAGAATGGCCCCTCTTCATGACATATCTGCAGGAACCTTTCACTCCTGTTGCTTCTGTACACTGTATTGTATCAAGGTCTATACAGGGAGCACTAGAATGGTGGTGTTTGTGTGGGATGCATGGAAGGCTTGCAGTATGCAGGCTCGCTCGCTCGCTCGCTCTCTCTCTCTCTCTCTCTCTCTCTCTCTCTCTCTCTCTCTCTCTCTCTCTCTCTCTCTCTCTCTCTCAATCCCCCCCTCTCTTCATGCACAAGCACACACAAGCATGCACAGACACAGACACACAGACACACACACACACACACACACAATAGTGTCATAGTGAGTAGGGCAGAATGAGAAAACACAGAAGCCTACAACAACCTACACACACACATACACACACACAGTATAATCAACTGCAACACAGCACAAGACAAGACTGGGCAAAGCCAACACTATGCAGATAGCGTTGGAGAGGTAAAGGATACTATACAGATAACGCTCCAGCAGGCCACAGCTCCAGCAGGCCACAACTCAGACATGACACAGACACCTGGGCAGCAAGTGGCCTCAGGACTGGTGACCCATCAAGGACTTAAAGGGCTGTGTGTACACAACAAACACACACACACACACACACACACACACACACACACACACACAGAGCCTGGATATCCCAGCACACAAGTGAGTGAGGTGATAGCAAGGATTTCATCCATTGACTAGGGAAATAGTGTGAAGTCGGCACAAGGCCAGAGGTAAATCACTGGAATATACAACAAGCACTAAGGTTAACCCTGCCAATGCCCAGTTCAGACTAAACAGATGTACATGCCTACTCCTCCAAGCTGAACAGAAGGGTGAGATATAGACTAGTGCTGGGGAGAGGGTTAGGGATGGGGAGGGGGTGGGGGGAGGGGTGGGGGTAGGAGTGGGGAAAAGATAGATTTTGAGGGGCAAGGGACAGCAGGACTAAAGGCAGGGAAGAGAGACAGGTGTGAGGAGTACATAGCAAAGATGATAGGTGAGACATCCTGAGAGGAAGAGAAACCTGCCGTTCCAAATTAGGCCAGACATAAGGTGGTAGCGTTATGTGGCGGGTGATCAGGGCCCGGAAATATTGGATGAGGTGAATGACTGGGTCTTGGAAAGCAGGCTGTGCTTTCACCCCATTAACCACAGCCTAGCAGCTTCATCATGTTTTCTTACTGTCTGTCTCTGTCAGTCCCTGACTGTCTCATTGTGTGTGTGTGTGTGTGTGTGTGTGTGTGTGTGTGTGTGTGTGTGTGTGTGTGTGTGTGTGTGTGTGTGTGCGCGTGTGTGTGTGTGTGTGTGTGTGTGTGAGTGTATGTGTATATGTGAGTGTGTGCATATGCATCCATGTGCACTTGTGTCGGCAAGTCAGGCAAGACCTCAGGTTAGGCAACACATTCACTGGTACAACAAGGAGATATTGGTCCCTTGCAAGTTAAAACTTTTTTCATGTAGGTCCTTTTTATTTCTACATTGTTCTTTTCACAAATGACGAAGAATGGGTAGCTGCAAAAGGGAATACACAACTTCAAGCACTACTAATGATATGAACTGCTGCATACACCCCATATCAGCAGTAACCTCTGATGGGCGGGGTTTTATGTCAGTCTCTTCAATCCGTTCCTTCCTAAAAAGTTGGGCCCACTAAGACTCACTCATTATACATGAAGACAATTTGGATATTCATCAGCAGCTATGATGAGGTAAACCACACATCCACAGTCAAAACAAGCCTTTCGACACCACCTCATTTCCATTTGAGTTATGGAGTCATCTATTCATCCAGGTAAGAGATCCAGGCAAAACTTTGGAGTCACTGCCTCAAGGCCATGTCAGTCATCAGATCATGCTACAGCTTGAGGGTGACAGTTATCAGATTACAATGCCTTTCTCTACACTTTAGTCTGTGTATGCCGCCATATCATCATAAAATATTTGCATTATTTTATCATATGTATATATTTCAATGATATTCAACTGAGAGTGGCAGTAGAGAATATTCAACATTATGCAGCACAAAACAACAAGATAACCCAATTTCCATACCGTTGCAACTTGTCATTCTGGCAGTGATGCCTAGGAGTAGTATCTACGAATTTTGCAGTTATTGCTACTGAGTGCTGGATAGCTTAGCCTTAGGATTATAAGATCAACATTCCAACTTCTTCATGCTGAACGATATGATCTCTCATTGTATATATATATATGTATTCCATAAGTAAAATGTCAATGAAACCTTCCCTTCTTGTTTAAAACAAACTATTCAGTGTGAACAACTTGGAAGAGCAGTGTAGCAATCCTCTCAGTCCTGCTGGGTTTGTATGAGAAGATTAATAAGCATTACCTATATATCTGGTGTGTGTGTGTGTGTGGGGGGGGGGGGGGGGGGGGGGGGGAGAGGTGGTGGTGAAGAGGGGCAGAGAGATGTAGGGACAATTACACAAAGTAGCTACACTTTCTCATAGTAAAACCTACACAGGGTAAACAGCCTGTGTGTTTCCTGAGAAGAACTATTCTACTTACTGGAGGGAGTAAGAACAGACACAACAATCACTTCAGTGGCAGTAACATAACCCCTGAACTTTACACTGGTCAGGGTAAGATAGAGGGGGTGGGGGTGGGGGGGGGGGAAGGCAGGGCAAGGTATAAGCCATGTAGAGGGGGTAGGCCGACCACAGGAAGTGAGCTGTTCTGCTGCCTCTCTTCCTCTCTCAAGTGATTACACTGGGTGCCAAGTGATTACACTGGGTGCCAAGTGATTACACTGGGTGCCAAGTGATTACACTGGGTGCGCTGCACTGGCTTACACTAGGTCATCTGCCGTGCTTTTATAGTAAACAAGAGACAGGGGGTGTGGGGTGGGGTGGGAAGGAGAAACAGAAGGAGAGTGGGAAGTGGGGTGGGGAGGAGAAACAGAAGGAGAGAAGGGATGGGGGGGGGGGGGGGGGGGGGGGGGAGAGAGAGAGAGAGAGAGAGAGAGAGAGAGAGAGAGAGAGAGAGAGAGAAGAGAGAGAGAGAGAGAGGAGAGAGAGAGGGAAAGGAGAGAGGGAGAGAGAGAGAGAGAGAGAGAGAGAGAGAGAGAGAGAGAGAGAGGAGATAGAGGAGACAGAGGGGAGGGAGGGAGGGAGGGGAGGGAGGGAGGGGAGGGAGGGAGGGAGGAGGGAGGGGAGGGAGGAGAGAGAGAGAGAGGAGAGAGAGAGAGAGAGAGAGAGAGAGAGAGAGAAGAGGAGAGAGAGAGAGAGAGGAGAGAGAGAGAGAGAGAGAGAGAGAGGAGAGAGAGAGAGAGAGAGAGAGAGAGAGAGAGAGAGAGAGGGAACATTGATAGCATTACATCACTCCTCCCAGCCAAGCCAACTAGCTGCCTGTGCCTTTACCAAAGATAGACTGGGTTGAACAACTGAGGTGAAGGTGAAACTAAGCCTAAGAATAGGTACTGGCAGCCAAAATTTTGACTCAGAGATTGTTTTGTTTTTATGTGTTGTGCTTTTACTACTTGATGAAAGAATTAAAATAAAACAAAAATGAAGTGTCTATCTTGATTCGTTCTGGAGATACATCATTCATTGTATATGGAAACGCGAAACGTAGAGTAATACTAAATATTTTCCAAACTTTGCAGCCTAACAGTCCTCTAATCATACAAGGTACACAGCATATATTGCCTAATTCCAAATCAATATATTGTAGGCAGTTCATGTAAGCAAAATGAAGCCATTCTTTTATGCAGTTCCAGTACAACAGGGTGCTGAATATGGCCCAAAATAAGAATTTTCAACGTGCAAAACATCACCGAGGACCATATTTGAAGGCCTGCTGAACAAAAACCATTGAAGTGAGCCCTATCAGACTTATTATACCAGAAGACTATATCATATAATTTGACACTATTTTTTTCCAAGATACAAAAAAGCTTACAGTTCAAGATATTGTGTTATCAATTTGAGGAAAACCCCGATTTGCGTGATGGAAAAAAGTGAAATTATGAGGGTACTTGACTGAAAAGCTTATTATCTCAAAAACTATATGAGATACTTGCATAAAATTTGGTGTCTGGCTTTGTTATAGTTTTACCTTTGCAAATGAACTGAAATTTACCAGAAAAGTGCATATAGTTTTTAGCCAGTCTATTTTTAGTAACAAATAAGGCGTGATTCTGCGGGGGCATGGCTCACTGAAAATCTTCCTATCTAAAAAACTATATCAGTTACCAGCATGAAATATTGCATGTGGCTCAGTAATAGTTTGAACTTTGCAAATTAACATAGATTTAAAATATAGGTTAACAAAATATCTTGCTAATTAATTTTTATTAAAAAAACATTGCGGCTCTGTGGACAATAGATATAGCATAGGAAGTCTGATAGGCCATAACATACATCCATCCATCCATCCATCCATCCAACCAACCATCCATTCATCCATCCATCCACCTATTCATGCATCCAATCATCCATCCATCCAAGAAAACCTTGAAATATGTGCCTATTAGTATTGTATTGATGATTTTTTTCATGTGGATGTTTAATTTGGAAAGTGTTTCATTTATTTGGCATGTTTATGACACAATGTCCCTCTTCTACTCTTCCTTTGGATGAAATGCTCTTGCTCCATAGCTGTCCAAGAAGAAACTCTAGTTTGCTGAAATAGAAATTGGACCTTCGTTTCAAGTGTAGTGTGTGTGTGTGTGTGTGTGTGTGTGTGTGTGTGTGTGTGTGTGTGTGTGTGTGTGTGTGTGTGTGTGTGTGCGTGCTTGTGTGTGTGTGTGAGTGGAGAGAGAGAGAGAGAGAGAGAGAGAGAGAGAGAGAGAGAGAGAGAGAGAGAGAGAGAGAGAGAGAGAGAGAGAGAGCGAGAGAGAGAGAGAGAGAGAGAGAGAGGAGAGAGAGAGAGAGAGAGAGAGAGAGAGAGAGAGAGAGAGAGAGAGAGAGAGAGAGAGAGAGAGCTCGGACGCTGGAATTGTGCATAGTCTAAAATAAAACAGAAAAATAAAATAGCATTGCATTTCTATAAAAGGTCATTAATATTTTTTTAACATGTCAGCAGTTTGGCTGCGTACCTCAGAGATGAGAATCAGATGTTATTGGCACGTGTGTGTATACATCCAAACACATGACTATTCGATATGGGATCGCACTTCGGTCTATGATAGACATCGATTTTTGTTTTCGAACACCCTGCTAAAATTCAACAAAACACTTATTTATGTTGTTTATAACATACAGACATTCCTGTCATAATATTTTGATGATAACAATCAGCAGAAAGAAAAATACGATAGGCCTACACTTCGAATGCACATATACACAACACACAACTTTGACCCGGTCACGTGGCAAACATTTGCTGTTAATTCTGCGTAAACTTTGCCATGAATAGCAAAAAATAGCTTTAATAACTTGCAGTACTGGTAACTTAATGAGTTTAGACATCGAATTAGGCTACTTATCAAGACTAGACTTGATGCTGCAAACAAATAACTCCGATTTGCCACAACCGCTCGTAGATGCGTAGTCCGCCATGATGCGTTCCACTACCAGTGCGCGGAGAGTACTCGTCTCCGTTTGGCTCGCGCTGCGCGAGCATTCATTTGTCCGACACGTTTCATATATCGTTAAATTCGGCATAAAATGAGCTTTAATTTCCATCTTTATTGTATATAATCCGTTGAGTAGTTCCAGAGATATGAGCTTTTGAAAATTAGACATATTTTCAGATAGAATTTTCTTTAACTTAATCGCTTTATTTTGGAAAAATATTTATACGAGAATAAACTGTGGAGCTTCGTCTTGCTGACTCAGTAATTCGCATACTTGGAATGGGTTTCTTGACGGCGCGAAAGGTATTGTTTCTAACACACTGTAAATATGCTCGGTGAAAGATGCCATTCCGACTGATGACGCGAAGCGTATTTTGTGTTTCATCTAGTACTTTTAGTGCATTCGCACAAGTACCACAGATCACAGACAACATAAAAAACAACACAGAACGACAGATGAAGGTTGAAACTTTATTTTGCACATAGTTTTGGTACGAAAATTTTCAATTTAAATATATAAACATCACGGGGTAAATCATCAATTTTTACCCTGCAGGCACCTTTCCCAGCAAAACTGGCTGCGGCTGCCAGTACCTACTAAGAAGAGTAGGTGAATTCTGCTGAAGGAATATTCTATTTACACCCCACAAGTTGGCAAATTTCCTCCTACACTTATCTTAATTATCCTAATTCCTGTGAAACTTCATCACTTTGCCAAAACTACCACCATCAAGGCTCAGGAGGTGGAATTTGACAATGACCAAAGGATTATGTAAGGTAGAGGAGGATGGGAAGGAGAGGTATTGTGTATGTGAAGTCTAAATGAGGCAAGGGGGAAAAGGAAGGGATGGATGGATGGAGTTTTATGGCCTATCAGCCTTTGTAGGCTATGGAGGGCCATTAAGCCCAAACATCACTAGTATAGTTCCAAGTAAGTGCAAATCAAGTCATGATGTCCCTATTGATTGGACTCTCTTACAAAATCTTAAGGAGACGACGTGGTTGGTCTATTTAGACCCCTAACCCACAGGGGGCAAAAAGGAAGGGAAGCAGGGTTGTTGAGGCAAGGTGGAAAGGAGGTAGAGAGGGTGGTTGCTGCCTCACCAAAGGAAAGCGGACCCAGCATAAAAGTCTCAGCTCTCAATAAGCTGTCACACAGAGGGCCAACACAGGAGGGAAGGGGGTGGGGGGGGGGGGGGGGGGGGAGGGGGGGGGGGGGGGAGAAGGACAGCTGCAGATTCACACAACAGTGGTATTAGGAAGGGCTGTGAGCACCACACTAGAGAGAGGGGAAAAGGAGGGGGGTGAGGGGGGGGGGGGGGGGGGGGGATTACAAAGGGAAAGATGGGATTAGGATTGGAGGGTGTTTGGGAGAGGAAGGAGAAATCAGATGTTAGATGTTGTCAACACAAGCTGCAACAGCCCGAGGCCACAAACAGAAAATGGAGTAGGCAGGTGGAAAAAGTGGGGTGGGGGTAGAGGGGGCTAAGAGGGGGATGGGATGGGTGTCACATCACAGTCCCTGTTGGAGGGAGGAACATCTGCCCTCACACTCCAGGTGAAACCCTCAGCCCCTGCCTGCCTGCTTTGGAGGCCCAGACTGGAGTCCCATCCACTGCCACCACAGCCCCAACTTCAGCCCTGTCCAACATGAACAGCTCCTCAGCAACAGTAATTTAACACCAATGAGCAGCAATAACATCTGCTCATAGCTTTAACTGGCGTAGTGTTGGGCATTTTTTCATGTCCACAACCCAGGTTTCCATTTCATCATTCATTCAGTCTCTCTGTGCATGTAAACATTCTGAAATACGCCAAAGTAATGTGAAAACAGTTATGACTAAGACAGTACCGGTATTGTAAACTGTTACCAAGGCTGAAGGTCATCATCATTATCATGGTTTCATCATCATTTAGAGACACTGCAACATTCATGCTGATGTATGAACAATGACTTGCATCCAATTCACCACCATGTGATTCATACAGAGATCAAGCAGGCTTTCCCAGTTGTCATGCATTTAATCATCTCTTGCCTCAGTTTATGTTTATAAACTATAATAAATCTTTCCACTGTGCCTATAAACAAAGCTATTCTCAATCAGTGTTGAACCAGATTCAATATTACTGCTGAAATTCCTTTTGGACAAGTAAATGTAGCATCATGTTGAAACTGAAATATGTTTCAAAATTAAAATACACACACACACACACACACACACACACACACACACACACACACACACACACACACACACATGTTGGGCAGGGATGGAATCATGAATGCAAAATATTGCATCACATGTCAAAAGGAATTGAGTCTATGAACTCAACAATGGTCAAAACTAGCTCTATGGAGGAAAGATGAAACCTGACAAAATGGAAGATTCTAAGCAATATCCCACTGCTGCACAGAGAAACTCATTATTGCTTTGACAGTGTCACACCCTAAGAACTTAACTAGGTAATTGGTCAGAAGCAGGCAACAAGATGACAGGCTTACATAATCTCTGAGCAAGAAGTTTGTCCTCTCTCTCTCTCTCTCTCTCTCTCTCTCTCTCTCTCTCTCTCTCTCTCTCTCTCTCTCTCTCTCTCTCTCAGCATGATGCCATGGCAAGTCACAAAGTACACTCAGCAGTCGATGTGCCAGTCTGAAAATTCAGTTGATTCTATGAAATCACAAGATCAAAATACTTCTTTGAGCTGTACAATGCTGTACCTGATTACAATCAATTCAAGCCCTGTACTCTCTTCAGTCTATCCTTACGACATAAGCAGACCTTTAAAAAATGCGCTAATCTTTTTTCAGTGAGCTGCAATGCATGTTGACACATACTCAATGGGAAAACCCCACCCTACACAGAAAACCTGTTTATCTCCAAGGCATCCAATCAAATTATTCATTCCCACTGGGAGATACCAGGAAATGCATGTGCTTCCATACTGTCTGCACTGGGGATACACCAATATCCTACTTGTGCAGAGAATTACAGAAAAAAAAGTTCAATCTCATTCATACCTTTACTGTAGTCCTAGTGGTGCTTATCATGTACATCCATAAACATATCTAACTGATACCTATGATGTACTGTAATTTTGTTGTTTCCTCAAATATTCCCTGCATGCTGAAGCATACTGGAACACACACATGCATGCATGCAGGCACATTAGCACACACACTTCTGACTAGAATCTATTCATGCAATGACAATTCTGCATTCATTCCATGTGGCATTTTGGGGCCAGGCCATGTGTGTGAATGCAAGTGTGTGCCAACAGTGAATGTCAAAGTACAGGATGGCAGGCATTCAGTTCAATTCAATGGGGGTAACAGCTAGCCTTGTTGTAAGTCAGTCAGCTAAGAACAGAACAATGTCAGTCTGGGTGCATAAAATATCCCCAAGCAGACACATGACATGACACACAAATAAATATCCTCAGCTTTTCAGAAGTGGTTGGAATGCTTCCAAGCTGACTATTCATACAATTACAAGTCCACATACTGTGTTTGGTTTTCTTGGAAAGACTCCAGAAAGTTACATTACAACCAGCTGAGAATGTGTGTGTGTGTGTGTGTGTGTGTGTGTGTGTGTGTGTGTGTGTGCGCGTGCGTGCGTGTGTGTGTGTGAATGCGCACACATGCCGTGCACAGTTCTGTCTCTACTGCAGTTACACCACCATGTGATTTCAATAAACACAGAGCACGTACACTTTTCTCAACTTTGTACACTGTTAGTGTTTGGCCTCAAACATTTCCACTGGCATAGCCAAGTTAAAATACATTGTGAATTATGAGGCAGCAACGAGTCAATTGACTGGTCTCAATGATGCAAGCTGACAAATTGGGAAATCACACGGGAACATCTGTGAGCACAGGGCAATTCTTCTGGATCTCTTCCTACAAAGGGGAAAAAAACCCACTGTGTGAGGCATGTGTGATTCACAGCACACTTCCAGAATTTACATTACTGAGATCAGGATGTTTTCCCAAAAATGTGTTCACCTACTTAGACTGTTTACCACCTTGGATTTGCCCTCTCCTGTTTATGGCAGTTTATTTGCTCTTCAGCCTCCCCACTCTTTTTAAAAAATACCAATGTGCTTTTATTTGTGAGAACCCTTTCTTGCTTCACTATCCTTCTCCATGAAATATCTATGGGATTTCCCAAGTCCGTTTCATCAAACCCAATCAAAAGCTCACCCTCATTCCCTCTTAACATGATTTCCTTACATATCATAGCTAATAATGACTTTAAGTGTCTACCAGCACTACAAAGTATCTACTGGAAGAGAGAGGAAATCATATTTAGAAGTTTCTTAATACTAATCCTTTGTTTACTTGGCTGAGCATGGTGTAAAATCAGGAAAGAAGAGTTTTTTCTGCTGGTAAACGTTGTGACAAACTATGCTAAGTACATGTAATGATCACACAAGATGGAATGGTTTATTTCCATGAAAATACTTTTGGGTAGATGTTCTGAAAATGGCAACATGCCTTACTGTTGAATCACATTCTACAAAAACATCAGCAGTGAGACTGTTTTTTCCACCCATTTTCCTCACTAGTGAAATCAATCCCTCTCATGCAAGCACCATCTTGACTCTTTCCCCCAGCAAAACCGAAAAGAGATGACTAGAATGGCTACAGCTAATTGAGAAAACTAGTTTCAATGAAAAACTAACCTTCTGCCTCCCCCTTCACTAAACTCCAACAGGTCTCCTCCCCCCAGTGTTGACCCAACACTGTGCAACTGAAGGCCAGTGAAGTGTCAACACACAGGGACAGGCGTGTGCAGCCAGGGTGCAGCAGCAACTGAGGCAACAATGGGCAAACAGTGCAAACTGCCTCTGCAGCATGCATGCACTCGCACCCTCAAGCAACCAAGGACATTCCCTACATCAGGACCAGCACATCCCCACACCCTCTCAACATCAAGCTCTGTTTTGTCAACTGAGATATTCAGTTAGGCTTTCTACTGATGGGGGGGAAAAAATCAACAGTGCTCTTGAACTGAAAACAAGTAATATTTTCCGAATGCAACGATGCACAATTCTAGAATTATACTCAGAAGTACCAACTTAAATGT
>JAWQFJ010029088.1:0-5000 GCA_034096865.1 Theodoxus fluviatilis | reverse complement strand
TGCATCAGTAAGTAAATCAATGGATGGTTGGATGTGTGTGTGTGTGTGTGTGTGTGTGTGTGTGTGTGTATGTGTGTGTGTGTGTGTGTGTGTGCGTGCGTGCGTGTGTGTGTGTGTGTGTGTGTGTGTGTGTGTGTGTGTGTGGATGCTGTCATGCATTTGTAATAATCAATAAACGAATAAAACACAATGTAGAAGGCAGACGAATGAGTGAGCATTCAAGAAAAGGACTAAATGGTGAACAAATCTGATGAATGAAGATGTGATCATTTATATCCGAACTAAGCCCAGAGCAAAACTTCCTAATGATATTGAACAGCAAACAAAACCAGCGATACGAGTTTAAATAAACGTTTATATCTAGACCTGATTGATCATCATGTTACTGTTACTGAATAGGCAGTTAAATATTTGCAACACAATAATGGCAGTAGTCGCCGCTTATTAAGAACACATTGGGACCGAACAAAAGTGTTTTTAATAAGCGGCGTTTTTATTAACCGTTTGCGTGTTGAACATGTCCATCAGTAACGATGTAAATCTGGACCGGACCAACTGTATTTAAAAAACGGCTGTTTTTATTAACCGCGTGTTTTATAAGCGGCGACTACTGTATTACACATAACGAATCTAACGAGATTGTTTTATGAGTGCTGTCCGGGAGCGAGGTGGGAAAGACTCGAGGAGTTAATTCCCCCTGATCTCATTCGGAGTTTTTTAGTTGTTGGGCACGTTGGGAATTGTTTTCTTGCTGCTTTAAACACTTTTTCCAAATTCTGTCATCTGTGTTTAGACTCTAATCTAATCATGACTGGAAATGCAGAGTCAATTGTGCAAATGTGCGCCCCTCTACAGGGCAGAAATAGGGGGGGGGGGGGGGGGGGGGTTACAGGGGTTGCGTAACCCCCCCCAGCCTAAACATGTACCTCAACTATGTAGTTTTTTTTGTTTTTGGTTGCCTTTTTTCTTGGGGGAGGGGCGGTTTCAATCATTTGTAAATCCGGGGAGAAAATTCAAGCCTCCCCCCCCCCCCCCCGGACCCCCTTTTGCAACACCCCCCCCCCCCCCCCTTTCACTGTAGGCTACCTAGTCCGGTGTCGTAGAATATTTCGGAACCAGGATTAATCGGAACCGGTTCCCAAAAATCCTAGGATATTTCAGAACCATTCCGATTTATCCTGGCCCTGGTGAAAGGATATTTCGGAACCACCAGGATATTTCGGAACCACCTTCTAGATGCTTTCGTATGATTTTCTGAGTTTCTAGAAGGTTTCAAATCAGAGTGAAACAAACTACTACGCTAACAAAGAACAAATTACCTTGACCAAACGATGTTTAATGTATGTTGTTTTATTAAAGATGCTCAAGCAGCTACAGACTGCTTTTTAAGTACGAGTAATAATACATAAAGATTTTTACAGAACCTGTTGTTAAACTCCTTCTGGATTCTAAGTCACCTTGTCACATTTGTGTATACGGTTATACATATTAACTCTCTCTCTCTCTCTCTCTCTCTCTCTCTCTCTCTCTCTCTCTCTCTCTCTCTCTCCACCAACTGGTATAGAAGTGTTTCTGATACCGAGGCGGTGAGCTACCATAAGGTCATACCTGCGACGATGTATGAATATGCTATTCATGCCATTTCGATGGCCGTAATATAATATCTATTTTAACATTCCTGTACATATGAATATCTGAATGTTTTAACCTGATGTATGTCCATTATGGCCAAGCTTGGTTTTAGGCCGAGATCAAATCACTCCCCCCCCCCTCTCTCTCTCTCTCTCTCTCTCTCTCTCTCTCTCTCTCTCTCTCTCTCTCTCTCTAATGGGCTAATTCATTCAAAGTAGGCTGGCTTTCATGAGTTTAATAATAATAATAATAATAATAATAATAATAATAATAATAATAATAATAATAATAATAATAATAATAATAATAATAAATAATAATAATGCATAGCATTTGTATAGCGCACTTCTGTACAACTCAATGCGCTGACATAACCACATTCACACGCAGACATTCATCAGCAAGCTTACCAACATAATACAACACATAATACAACTTACAGACCTGAGAATGGATACAACAACATACATGATCATGAGAAAAAACCTACAATCAAGCAAAAGCCAGTCGAAACATGTGAGTCTTCAGTTGCGACTTAAAAATAGGTAACGTGGGTGCGTCACGCAGGCCAGTCGGCAGCGAGTTCCAGACAGAGGGGGCATTGAAACTAAAACTACGCTCACCAAAAGATTTTGCACTACGTTTTGGAATTTTGAGAAGCTTATCATTTGCTGAACGGAGAGAACGGGATGGTTGATATAATAATAATAATAATAATAATAATAATAATAATAATAATAATAATAATAATAATAATAATAATAATAATAATAATAATAATAATAATAATAATAATAATAATAATAATAATAATAATAATAATAATAATAATAATAATAATAATAATAATAATAATAATAATACGATCATTTATAACGCGCACATATCTCACCACTTAGGCGACTCAAGGCGCACACACACACATTCACACCCATAAAGAAAGAATACACACCCTAATACAAAACATTATGGCAGGTGCAAATATGCACACAACAATCAAACATATATACACATAACATAAGATAATAATTACAATATATACTAACGTACATGGCTTGCTTTGGTACCAGGTTTGCATTGCATCAGTGTGATGGATGATATGGTGGAGTTTACTCTTTCTCCGTTTTGGGAAAAAGGAAGGTTTTTAGGCTGGATTTGAAAGAAGCTAAGGTTGGTTTCTGACGAAGGCTGAGAGGTAGTGCGTTCCATTGGGTGGGCGCTTGGAATGTGAAGGAGCGCCCGCCTACGGTTGTGAGTCTTTGTGGCGGGATGTCGAGTCTGAGAGTGTCTAGAGAAGAGCGGAGTGATCGGACAGGTTTACAGAGTTTGAGAGAGGTAGACAGATAGGAAGGAGCAAGATTGTTGAGGCATTTGTATGTGAGCGTGTTGAGCTTGTATTTGATTCTGTCTGAAATAGGTAGCCAATGGAGGTCATGTAGCATGGGGGTGATGTGGTCTTTCTTTTTCTTCTTTAGTATAAGGCGTGCAGAGGAGTTTTGAATGCGCTGCAAACGCGAGATAGAACAAGAGGGGAGTCCAGCAAAAAGAGAATTACAGTAGTCGAGACGAGACAGAATAGTAGAAGTGACAAGTTTGGTTGCGGCGTCTTTGGTGAGATACTTGCGGATGGTGGCAATGCGGCGGAGTTGAAAATAACAGGTGCTTGAGACTGAAGAGATGTGTTTTTTCATTGAGAGGGTGTTGTCTAGGGTGACACCAAGATTCTTGACAGAAGAAGACAGAGGGATGGATGAATCGGAGAGTTCAAGAGAAGTAGAGGAGGCTTTGGAGAGCTTGGAAGTGGTGCCTATCAGAATGGCTTCAGTTTTGCTGCCGTTAAGTTGCAGCTTGTTTTCAGTCATCCAGTTCTGTACGTCAGTGATAGTGTCAGAGAGAGCAGATAGGAGAGAGTCAGCTTGATCAGGAGAAGAGTTGTTGTGGAGCTGAGAGTCATCGGCAAAAGAGTGGTGGAGAACATTGTGTCGGTCAAAGATATGGTCGAGGGGTTGAGTGTAGAGGGTGAACAAAACAGGCCCAAGTACAGACCCCTGAGGGACTCCACACTCGAGCCTGATGGGGTCTGAATTCAGGTTGTCGATGGAAACAGCCTGGTAGCGGTTAGCGAGATAGGAAGAGAACCAAGAGAGGACAGTGCAATGGATGCCAAAAGTAAGCTGAAGACGTTGAAGAAGAATGTTGTGGTCAACCGTATCAAATGCGGCCGATAGATCCAGGAGGGCAAGGGCAGAGATTTGACCTTTGTCAGCGGCCAAGAGAAGGTCATTTGTGATCTTTAGAAGGGCAGTTTCGGTGGAGTGGTTAGGTCGATAGGCTGATTGAAGAGGAGAGAGAAGATTGTGATACAGGAGGTGAGAGTTGAGTTGGTTGAGGACTATTCTTTCAAGAAGTTTGGAGATAAAGGATAGGTTTGAGACAGGGCGGAAATTGCCTAGAACGTTGGGATCGAGTGATTGTTTCTTCAGAAGAGGTTTGACAATGGCGGTCTTGAATGAGTCTGGGACAGTGCCTGCTTGCAGAGAGTTGTTGATGATTTCAAGGATAGAAGGAAGAAGTTCGGGTAGACAGTCAGAGTAGAGTTGGGTTGGAAGAGGGTCAAGGTCACAAGTTTTTAGAGTGATATCTTTGATGACTGTTTGCAGTTCAGAGAGAGTGAGAGGCTTGAAGTGTGTGAGAGGAGTGCCAGTGAGAGCAGGAGGAGTGTCAGAGCTTTGGTAGGGTATGTTGTCCAGTTTGTCGCGGATGGCTTTGATCTTATTGTGGAAGTATTCTGAGAAGGCTTGTGGGAGTTCGGAGGGGTCGATGTTGTTGGGTAAGGGAGAGGCGAAAGAGCAACCAAGCAGGTTGTCCATGGTGGAGAATAAGGCTTTTGTGGAGGTGGATTCACAGATTTTGGTGCTGTAGTATGATTTCTTGGCGTCTGCAATGATTGTCTGAACTTGTTCCTTGTGCTTGTTGTATATTTGTCTGTCAACTTCTAATTTGGAGGTTCGCCACTTCCTCTCTGCTCGACGACGAGCTTGTTTAGCAGTCTTTACGGCCGACGTCATCCAAGGTGCAGAAGGCCTATCTACAATAATTTTTTTCTTCGCGGGTGCATGTTCATCAAGAAGTGAACGAAGAGTGGAGTCAAAGTGTGCAACAGGATCTGAGGATGTCGGACGATCCAGCAGTCGGCGGGCTACTTCAGCACGAAAAGTGTCTGTGTCGACTTCTTTGAGGTTACGACGGACTACATGTTTTTTTCTGTTTGGCTATGATAGCTGGGAGATAAGAGAAGGGAGGACATGGGGGGGGGGGGGAGAGAGAGAGAGAGAGAGAGAGAGAGAGAGAAGAGAGAGAGAGAGAGA